>APFE030892250.1:0-110827 GCA_000404065.3 Pinus taeda
AATGCCGACCAGGTGCACTTTGCAGGAAAAGGAAAAAGGGCACAACTTAAAGTTAGAAACCAGCTAGGCCACTTCATCCTAAACAAAAGAGAAGGATGGAAAGAAGCAGATAGGATGTTGGAAGGCCTTGGCCTAAAACAAAGCTTCCTTTGGAAGCCCTATGACCCCAACGGCTTTATATCCTTGAGAAGACAGAGATGCAAGCTCTCTAGCTATGAGCATGAGAGCAGGTTCCACATTCTAAGACATGCTAACCAACCAAAGTGGAGAAGAAACACCTTAGAAGAGCCTGTGTCCCAAGAAGAGCTAGTTGAAAGAGCTAGAAGGCATTTATTAAAAATGGCTGACTTGGAATGTCCTTCTCAGGTGCTTTCTCTGCCAAATCCTCAAACAAGAGCAGCTACTTCATCCTCTACAACACAACAAGAGGCAGTGCAAAATACTAATCAAGGGCAGGGCAAGGGAAAGGATAAAGTGATGGAACAACCAGAGGGCCAAAAGGGCCAACAACAACTAGACGACCAAAAGGGCCAACAACAACCAGAGGGCCAGCAGGAACAGCAACAAGCAGAGCAACAGGGTCAGGACAAGCAGAAAGGAGAGGCCCAAACATCTACCCAAAAAGAGACAACAACTATGGCGCCTCCTAGACAGGATTCCAGGGTAGACTCCTCCATCCTCCAAACCCCTCAAAGGGAGGACATTAGCAAGAAAAGAGAGAGGGAAACCCCCCTCACTGAAACATCAGATAAGCGGCAAAGGCTAAATCCCTTCTCAGAGGAGGAGATGCAAAGTATGGAGACCTCTGCCAGCTCCCTGCAGCAGGAGCAAGATAAGGCAGCACTAGGAGAGGTGAGCTCCTCAGGGCAACAGCAGAGCACAGCTGCAGCTATAAAAGAACAGTTTAAAGAGGCTAAACGAAGGAGTGAGCCAATAAAAATTCGGCTCTACAATCACCTGTTAAATATGGCTCCAGCAAATCAGCAAAGGCTCATGGCTGCCTTTGATGTGCAAGAAGGCAAGATGACCATGAGCCATTTCACTCCTACAGTGCATCAACCACAAACAGCTGCAGATTATATCAGGACTAATTTGGAAGTCCTCTCAAAAGACATCCACCCCATAGATCAGATTGAGCTTCACAAATAGACGGGTGAGATGGTCTATGCCACTCTGGCAGACAAGACCTTGATTAATTACAGGCTGCAGAATAGCCTAAACAACACTGCGCCACAGCTTGAGTTGGAGAGGGCATCCTCCCAAGCTAAAGATAATAGAATCAAGGCATTAGAAGAAATAATCATAGAGTTTGGGCATGACCCCAATGATGTTAAGGCAATACAACAAGTCCTTAAACTGAGGGATGCAGACATGGCTGCAATAAAAAAGAAATTGAAGATCCCCCCAACTCTACACCCACAGAGAGATGAGGTTTCCCAGTAGAGGCTAGAAAAGGATGCATCTGCATTATTGATGACATTATACAAGGAGCTGATAGAAACACAGGAAAAGCTGCAAGACACAGAGACCACATTGGAAGCAGCATTGCAAAGGAGGGAGGTAGGGCAATCTTCCAAGCCGCCCACAGAATCAATAAACCTTGAGGAGACCCCTCAAGATACTGTCCCTCCAAAGCAACAGGCTCAGCAGGATGTTCCAGGCACCATAGCACCAACCACCTCAGCACCAACAACAGAGCAGGCTGAGAGCCTGGACATGCAGAAGCTGAGGCAAGAAATACAGGTGCTAGAGGCTCAGATGTCAGAACTCAGCCAAGCCCAGGACAACTTAGCAAAAAGAAATGAAAAATATGATAAGTCTAAGCAAAATGTGGCTGAGAGGGAAAGAGAAGTAAAAGCTCTGAAGAAAAGAATTGCAGAGCTAGAAAAGGAGCTCAGTTTTGATAAAGTTACAGCAGAGCTCAAACAAGTTATCTGCACCACCATTGGACAATCAATAACTAACCAATGGGAGTACATTGAGGCCATATATGAGCAAGTGGGACTCATTGGTAGAGAAAGAAAAGAACTGCACAGAGCAAGGACATCTCTAGGCAATATGCCTGAGATTGCCCCCAAGATGATTGAAGTGCTCAATTACAAGACAAGTTCCCAGCTGGTGAAAATGGGAATTGGAAACAGGACCAAAACAATTTCTCTAATCAAAAGAGTCCTAATAATGAAGAACCTAATTCAGACCCTGGACAGAAGAATCCAGGATATGCAAGCTGACATAAATAAATTCCAGAATAGGTTCTTTGCTCTGCAGGACAGAGGGCTCCCCAGCTTGTTAGAATCGGGGAAGTTACTCTCACATGACAAGTATGTCAAGAGAGTAAGCAGTTTTGCAGCAATACAGAATGCTGAGGCACCAAGTACATCTTTAGGAGTAGGCCCAGTAACATGGCAAATTCTTTTTGAAAGATTAGATAATTTGTTTTTTATTAGAAATGAAATCACACACTTATTTTATGAGCCCCCTCACTTCTATAAATATACAGAGGCTGATGAGACCTTGGGGTCAATTTTGAAGCAGCAGCTGCCTCCTCCAGACACATGGCAGGAATTAATAGGATTGCTTTTGAATCAAAGTTAAATAATCACTTCTTTCTCTTCGACAAAAGGTTGGTATTACATACAAAGCTGGACAAAAGATACATCAGCGGGGATGAAGACGCTGAGCCAACTCAGCCTAGGTACTCGGCCGCAACAACAGCATCAGCAAGCGCAGGTGGCAGGGCCAAGAAGACACAGAAAAGTAACAGCAGCATAGCAAGTCATTCAATAGTTATGATAAAGCCGCTCAACTGACTCCGTGAGCCCCAAAGGTCAATATTACTCTGACAGGAGTTAAGAGCTTTTATAACTCATTTAAGATTGTAATTACTTCTCATCTACAAGCCATGTACGAGTATAAGAAGATATTTTCTTCTCAGATGACTTAGTGCCTGAGATATTTTTGTATTAAACTTCTATATATTCCCCCTCGCATTTGTTAGTAGGGGTTGGACTCCGGATGTAAGAAATCTCTTGATATCTCTTCTGTTACTCTGATATTGTAAATTCTCAGACAGCTAATACAAAGAATGATGGGATTTCTCCAAGCATTGTGTCTCTTGATATCTTGATGGTGTATGGCTCAAATTTGCAGGATTCCTGTGTATTTCATGGCACAATAAGTTTTCTCGTTACTCTCTGTTACATATATTTTTGTTATACTTTCATATATCGTTCATGCTCTCCATGTATTCAATATCTAAATGGCCAGGAAAAAGAATAGTCCCAGGATTTAATCTTTGACTACCCTGAGCTCAATCCTAGCTGTTTCATATGTTTTCCTCAATTAAAGTATTTAAAGAGTAATTCTTCAGTGCTACCTTTAAATACTATATCATCACAGTGCTCTGTTATTTCAGGAATTCATGTTATTGCTCCTAAATAATAGACCTCCTTCACACTACCCAGCTTAGTAAAGAATCCTCAATTGCTCTTTGCTAGTTGTTTTCCATTCCACTCTCTCAAATCACAGGTTGTTTTATGAAATACACACAGGCCCTGTAATTCCAGCTGCACTTAAACCAAGATCTCAAAGAAGCAACAGCCAAATACCCCATTGCCCAATGGATTAGTTTTACCTGCAGACAGACTCTAAACTATCAGAAGCATCCTCCCAACCAAACATAAAAAACAATCAAACATTTCACTTCATAACTAGCCTAAAATTTCACTAAAAACAGTGACAAACCTTACAGAGAGAGCCCTCTCTGACTGCAGCTGGGCTAGAAGCTGTAGTCCAAAGATTGGTCAGTGGTTACCCCGGCCGTATTCCCTTGGGAGTCATAGGGAACAACCTAGGAGTTAACATAAATGGCGACTCCACTGGGGACTTTCAGGATCTAGAAATGACTGTATATCTACCAAGGATTGCACTCAAAATCTGAATATCAGCCAAGAAACTTTCAAAACTGCTCCCGTACAAACATCCGCAGCTTGAAGGAAGAGCTGACTCAGATATCTTTTATACCCAAGTCAGATACACAGAATCCTTTCAAAAACTCCTGATCAGTCCTTGCTATACAAAGCTTTCACAAAACCCAAAAGGACTAGCTCAGAAGCTGGCTCCCAAGAGGAATCTTCGGTACACTAGGGCTAATCCTGACCCCAACCCTCCTTCTATCTTCCAAAATTCCAATACAATCCCCAAATTAGTTAGGAATCAGCAAAAACAAGATAACTTGCTGACCTTAGTCCACAGCCTGATCATCCTAACCCAATCTCCACTCCAATCAAAGTCCTATTCCGTTCTACCCCTAATTCCCCTAGTTCCCCATCAACATCTCAAAGTTCCCCACCAATTCCTTCTTCTCCTACACACGTTCTCTTATCCAACACTGTTAAACCCTCTGTACCTGTTACTCCTGTGGTACCTATTATTCCTGTTGTCCCAGTTGCCTTTATCAACCCCAAAAATCTAGTGAATATGGCCAGATATGCACCTCTGCAACTACCTGCCAATCCTGTGGCCTTACCTCAAGATTATCAGGCCAAAATCTCATATTTTGACTCCACTGGCCCTTATTCAGCCATTCAGCATGCCAAAAGAATGCAAGATCATTTTGAAAATTATGAGATAGATGATGACACTGTGAGGATGAGAATATTTGTCCAAAGCCTGACAGGGGATGTGCGAACTTGGTTCAGATCACTTCCTGCTAACTCCATCAATACTCCTGATGAGCTTTACCAATCCTTCACAAATAGATGGGAGAAAAAGAAGGACCCTATACATATACTTGGTGAATATGACATGATTAAAAGAGGTCCTCAAGAGACAGTTTTGGAATACTGTTCTAGGTTTAATAATGTATATAATGCAATACCTCAAAACCTAAGACCTCCCCCGGATTTGGCCTTATATAAATTCCCATATGGATTTGACCCAGACATGGCCTACCAATTAAAAGAAAGAGCCCCTCAAACCCTTGAAGAAGCTCAGAAGGTTGCTGTAACAGTTGAGGCAAACCTGATTGCTAAGAGGAACAGGGCTAAAACGGAAAAGAGAGTTGCCTTCAAGGAGGAGCCCTCCGCCTTAGACCAAAAATTGGATGCAATAATTTCTGGTATGAAGAGGTTAGGTGACAGGGTAGAGTCCGTGGAAAGAAAATCTTCATGGGAAGCACCACTAAATAATCCTAACAGGAATCCAAACTTTAGAAGGAACCAAAATCCTAGTGGGAGCAAAGTCAACAATGATCCTGAAATAAGGCCACCATTTCAAGAAAACTATGCTGAAACATCCTTATCAGAAGAACAAGTAGATGACTCTCATATCCACCTAATGGGTCTTGACAATAAGCACCAAGTCTTCTTGAGTCAAGAGGATCATGATGAAGAAGATAGTAAACAATTTCAAACAAAGTCAGGGGAATCATTTGATTTTAAACAAGGCTATGACACTGCTGTTTATGAAGTTCATAAACAGTACAAACTAAGAAGCAGGACTGTAAACGTAACACAACCTGAGAAAACCAAAGATAAACTACAGCCCAAAAGTGCCATAGTAACTAAACCAATGAATACAACTGATTCACTCACCAAAGAAATAACTATTGAAGATATCACTGAACAAACACCAAATTCACCAGCTACATCATTTGAACATTCTAACCCAAGCAAAGAGCCTCAAGAGGTAATGAACAAACATAAGCCCCAAAATCAAGAGGAAACCTTACCAAACAAAGAAAGGAGGCTCAACCATACCAATAAAACACAAACTGAAAAAACCTTTGACTTGGAAACCGAAATCAGAAAACTAAAAATAGCCATACCTCTGGCAGAACTAGCCAAAAATGACATCTATAAACAGCAGATTCAGAGATCCCTCCAACTCACTCAAAACAAAAACAATGTTAATGTGGACAATGTCAATGTGTTGGATGACACCCCTGAATTACTGTTTGGCCCAGAGGTTGATGGAAAAATAGCAAGCTCAGGGATCCTACCTTTTTATGTCAGCTTACATGTACATGACAAGATATTACACAACGCAATGTTTGACTCAGGTGCATCTCATAATTTGATGCCAAAATCTGTAATGGAAAGGCTGAATTTGGATATCACTAGACCATATAAGGACCTCTTCTCATTTGATTCTAGTCAGGTCAAGTGTCTAGGCTTGATAAAAGACTTGTGTGTATCCTTAGTCCAATATCCAAATAAAACAATCTTGATGGACGTAGTTGTGGCTGATATTCCACCCAAATATGGGATGTTACTATCAAGATTGTGGGGGGCTAAACTTCAAGGGTCTCTCCAACTAGACATGTCTTATGCTACCATCATAGTCTTTGGTCAGCCCAAGAGATTGTATAGAGAGTCACTGATGAAATACATGGTCAGTAGTATAGAGAAACCTCAAAACTTTCCCATATATGCTGTCCATTCTGACATAGACTCATATATCCTCTTCAATGACAATATAGGCAGCAACAACAATGAAGAAGCTCAGATAATTGAAACACACCAACCTGCTGAACAAGAAGATCCTGATACACAAACACTGGTTGAGTTAAACAATGCAAATATTCAAGACCACAAAACAAACAACTGTGAAACCAGGATACTTGAACAGGATAATGAACAAATTTCTCCTCAAGAAACCAAAACAATCCCACCAAGTGAGAAGGATGTCATGCAAGACAAACCGAAAAAACAACCCATACTCCAACTCACAAATCTAGGCCACAGAGACAATATTCAAAACCCCTTGAAAGAAGAAACTCTATGGTTTCTAGAATTTGATGGGTCAGTTAACAAATTAGGGGTAGGAGCAGGAGTGTGGGTGCACAACAAAGAAAATAGTCATGCAGAGGGTAGAGCCTACAGATTAAATTTTAGATGTACCAACAATATGGCTGAATATGAGGCCCTCCTACTAGGCCTCAAGTTGGTAAAGTCCCTACAAGCTATCAGAGTATCAATCCTGGGGGATTCAGACTTAGTTATCCAACAGATCAAAGGCAATTTTGTTACCAATGATAAAAGACTCAGGTCCTACAGATCTGTTGCTTCTGAGATACTAAAGTCTTTTACTGAGTTCCAAATTACTAAAGTTCCTAGGGCTCAGAACCTTCATGCTCATAGTCTAGCCATGTTTGCAAGTACTTGCAAGCTACCTTTTGACCCCCATCACTGTTTTACAGCGGAAGTAAAACACAGACCATCAGTCCTAAACAACATAAAGGACTGGCAGGTATTTGACAATGATACACAAATCAACAATTTTCTGACTTTACAAGAGGAATTTTTAGGTCTGAATATAGACACTGAGCCAGCAAGTCAATCACAAATACTTCAGTCAGAAAATCAATCACAAATACATGGTGAACACAATAGTCAAGTATTTTCACCTAAAACAGCCAATCGAATGCTACATCCTACAATCTTCAACCAACACAACATTCAACAAATCCAACAGGTTGAATATGAGGAGACACCTGAGTATGAAACTGAGGTGATACAATTAAAGAAAAATTTTCTTCCCATAGGTTTAGCTCCCTTGGAAGACATTTTTGATTCTAATGATGTCCCAAATAAACCAAAATTTGAACCCCTAAACACTACCATTGAAGAGCATAACATAGGGACAGTTCAACAGCCTAAAATCATAAAACTGTCCGCTGCATTACCACCTGATCAAAAGCCCAAATACATTGACCTTTTTAAGGAGTTTCAATATGTGTTTGCATGGAGTTATGAGGACCTCAAATCCTATGACACCTTTGTGATACAACACACCATCCCACTACAGCCAAATCAGAAACCCTTTAAACAAAAACTCAGAAGGATTAACCCTATGCTCCTCCCAGCAATGGAACAAGAGGTGCAAAAAATGTTCAAAGCAGGCATTATAGCACCAATTAGATTTTCTGATTGGGTTTCAAATTTGGTTCCCACAAGGAAGAAAACTAGGGAAATCAAGCTCTGTGTTGATTTAAGAAACCTCAACCAAGTATCACTAAAAGATAACTATCCCCTACCAAAGATGGATCACATCCTGCAGAGAGTGGTAGGGGCATCAAGAATTTCCTTGCTTGATGGCTTTTTAGGCTTCAACCAGATCTTAGTCCATCCTGATGATCAGGACAAAACTGCATTTACAACCCCATGGGGAACCTTTAAATATGTTAAAATGCCTTTTGGCTTGAAAAATGCAGGGGCCACCTTCCAGAGGGCAATGGACATTGCTTTTGCTAAAGAAATCCATGACTTTCTAGTCATTTATTTGGATTATCTCACACCTTTCTCAAAATCTGACCAAGACCATTTGAAACACTTGAGACAGATATTCACAACATGCAGGAAATATGGAATCTCTCTGAACCCCAAGAAATCCATATTTGGCCTAGAGGAAGGGAAATTACTGGGTCACATTATTTCCAAAGATGGTATCAGAATTGACCCAGACAGAATCCAGGCTATCCAACAAATGCCCCATCCCAGGAATATAAAAGAATTACAAGCCTTTTTGGTAAAAATAAACTTTTTAAGAAGATTTATCCCAAACCTGGCTGAGTTGAGCAGATTGCTTAATAGCATGTTGAAAAAGGATTCCAAAGTCAAATGGACAATGGAGGCTAAACAAGCTTTTGAAAGCATCAAATTTGCCCTTACCCAAACCCCTGTCCTAACTAGCCCTCAGTTTGATAGAGACTTCATCATATTCTCCTTTGCTTATGAACATACAATTGCTGCAGTTTTACTACAGAAATATGATCTAGGAAATGAAAAACCCATTGCTTTCTTTAGTAAAGCTCTTAGAGATGCACCTCTCAAGTATCAGATTATGGAGAAACAAGCCTATGCTTTGGTCAAAGCTATTAAGGACTTTAGGATTTATATCCTCTATTCCCATATAATAGCCTATGTGCCAAGCCCAATTGTCAAGGATATACTCACACAAGAAAACTTGGAGGGTAGAAGAGGCAAATGGATAGCAAATATCTTGGAATTTGACATAGAAATAAAACCTACAAAACTAATAAAAGGGCAGGGCTTAGCCAAATTAATGTCTGAAACAAATTTCCAAGCCCTAGACATTAACCAATTGGACAGTGAACCGGAGCTGGCGACTCCAAAGATCAGTGTAGCCTTTGAGCAATCCCCCTGGTATTCTGATATCTGCTATGTGTTGCAAAACCTTTGTGCTCCCCCAGGACTGTCTAGAACTAAGTGTAGGTTCTTGAAAATGAAAGCCCTAAAATTCTGTGTCATGGAGGAAAATCTGCTTTGGAAAAATCATGAGAGCATTTTGCTAAATTGTCTGATTGAAAACGAGGCCAACAAAATCATGGAAGAGTTTCATGCAGGAGATTGTGGTGGGCATCTATACTGGAAATCCACTGTGAAAAGGATACTTAGAGTTGGATACTATTGGCCCACTATTTTCGCTGATGTCAAGAGATTTACTACTGCATGTCATAAATGTCAAGTGTTTGAAGGAAAGAGACAGTTGCTGCCACTACCCCTAAGGCCTATTGCAACAGAGAGACCATTTCAGCAATGGGGCTTGGATTTCATTGGAGAAATCAATCCCTCATCTTCAGGCCAACATAAATGGATTCTGACAGCAACAGAGTACTTCACAAAGTGGATTGAAGTAATCCCATGTCGCCAAGCAAATGACTCCGCCATCATACAATTTCTGGAGACTAATATCCTTGCTAGATTTGGATGCCCTGATAAAATAATAACAGACAATGCCGCTGCTTTCAGATCTAAAAAGATGGTCAGCTTCTGCCACAAATTCCACATTACTTTGGGCCATTCTACTGCATATTATCCCCAAGGAAATGGCCTTGCAGAGTCATCAAATAAAATCCTGGTAAATATGATCAAGAAGATATTAGAAGAGAACAAGAAAAATTGGCACAAGAAACTTGTCAATGCCTTATGGGCAGATAGATTAACAACCAAGAGATCAATTGGGGTCAGCCCATATGAGTTAGTCTATGGATTAGAGGCCAAGTTCCCCTCATCACTGGGGATCCCTGCTATGAAGATACTGCAAGAGAGCCAAGCTGAGCCCAATGATATGCAAAGGAGAATAAATCAGATTATATGCTTGCAGCAAACCAGAGACCAAGTTTATAACAGAGTCCAAGTCTTACAAGAAAAACTAAAAAAGGCTTTTGATAGGAGGACTAAGGCTGAGGATTTCAACATAGGTGACAAAGTTCTCAAGTGGGATTCAAGGAGGGAGAAAAAAGGAAAGCATGGAAAGTTTGATTCCCTTTGGAGAGGACCATTCCTCATACAAGCAGTACAAGGAAATAATACCTACTTTCTTGAAAATCTGGACACAACTGACTGAGTAATTAGAGGCTTTCTTTCTCAAGGGGTTTTTCCCGGCTAGGTGCTAATCACGCATCGAAAACTGCCTCCATTTCTCAATCCGGGCTTCCCTGGTGCTATTTTTCGCCCCTTGCGCACTTTTTGTTAGAGGATATAAACCTTAAATTTTGTGGAAAGAACGACTCCATGAGTTCTCGGCTCTGAGTCTTAAATTGTCTGTCTGTTATCTCAGCACTATCCAACACCCATTTGACCATGTCCATGTGTGGAAGAATCTTGGGCCTCGCTGCTATCCGGTGTAAGAATGAGAATGCTAGTTCTGTAATTGATGCCTTAGACAACCCGCGTGAGTCTGCAGTCATTGTAACCTCCATTACTCTGGGATTTTCTTCCTCGAGTAGACTGTGCATGTCTTCCCAAGTAGTAACGTCGGCGTCTCTGTTACAGGTGGTGTTTGTGTATAAGGGCGTCATTTCTTTGTCTTCAGAACTTGGAGCTTTTCCCTTCTTTCCCATAATATTCTGAACACTGCTATGTATACCTCTCTGCTTTTCGCTCCTGCAATTTACAAATAAGGAAAGAGTAATGATAAGAAGTAAGGTGACGAGAAAGCTTTAAATGCCGAAATCATATAAAATATATCACCCTACGTGAAATGGCCCTTCGATCAGATCAAAACCATATTTCATTAATGATCATCAACTAACTCATTAAATTAACTTTAATGTGCATAACTGGGCAATGGTTTACGAAAAAACTTTTCGAACGATGAGCCCTGCAGATCTGTGATAAAGCGATTTTGCGATTTGCTTCGCAATATCACAGATTGCAATATCGTTGATCGCAATATCGCTAATCCGTTGCGTGTGACAATCATCTATTACAATATGTTTCTGCGAAATGTGATTTGTGAAACGCGTCATCGCATATCGGCGGTTTGAGGTATTTCACCTTAAGTGATATTTGAGGCATATGAAAACTGTGATGCGATGAGTGTATTCAATGTGAGATCTCGCATCGGGATTTCACAATCTTGAGAGTTTGTTTATAGGATGGCATCTATTACCTTTTTGCGATGCGACGCTCTTTATTGAGAGAACGGTTTTGTTCGAACTTATCATAAACCTTAAGTCTTTTTTTATTTTTCAGGTATTCTCCTAAGTTTATGATAGTAAGATTATTCAAAAAGGGAATACAAGCACTAATTTGTTTTTTTTTATTTTTTGGATAAAGGGTCTCCACTTCTTTAGTATTAGTAATAAAACTAAATAAGAAGGGGGTTTTTGCTGGCCACAACACCTTCTTTTCATTTCTTAATAATATTCTTTTTGGATTTTTTAATATTGTATTTTAATTTTCTTTTTTGCTTTTTGATGTAGACTTTGCGTTAAAAGGACAAATGGTGGTGAAATTGCATTCCTCTCCTACTACAAGTGACTCTAAATTTATTTTAGGATGGCATAAAGGACATAGACACATTCATGGCTAAATGTCACACATGTCAAAGGAACAAGGGTGAAACACTAATGACCCCTGAGGTATTGCAATATATGAATAATTGCAACTATCAACGTTAACAACACTATAGAATTTATCATTGGCCTACTAAAGCCACAACAAATACATCATCATAGTGGTAGTCAATCATCTTTCCAAATATGCTCACTTTTATGTGTTATAATGCACTTTTTGACGAGGTTCACAAGGACAAAACTGTACTTAGGGAAAGAGAAATCCTTTATGTTGATTTAGACCATTTTTATGGGATAAAGATGGGCCTAGGAAGTGGATCAAAAAATTATGCAGAACTAATGTCTTTAACTACTAATATGTTTCTCCCTAGAACTTGAATCATTCAAATCTTTGGAGACTCACAGTTGGTAATAAAAAGGATAAACGGGAAGTTCAATGCCAAAACCAATTCCTCGAGTCATTAATAGTAGAAACCAGCTGTCTTTTAAATATTGTTGATTGTTTTACCTATCGACATATGTACAAAGAAAGTAAAGAGAAAGAAGACAACTTATTTGAGGAAGGCATTCAACTAGATTTCGGGCAATGGTGTTTCATAAAGAATCTAGATGGAGAAATTTTTTAATTTTATCTTATAATGTTCATTGATGATCAGGTTCCAGTCCCTACCATGGAACCTTTATAGATATAGCCTCTTCAATACATATTTGTGTTGTTATGGGAAACAATGTGTTTTTACTAGATTCTACCTCAGCGAGAATTTTAAGCTAAGACCCATGATGGCTTTTTACTTATTTCACAACACATACTTGATGTACGGAGGTTTTTAAGGATTTAATCCCCAAAAGAACTGTAGATCTAGATGGATATTTAATTTCTATGAGGGAATTTATGCTTGGAACAATCTAGTTTTTAGAGGCAAAGTTTTTGCTTGCAATTGCATGAATGTAATCTATATCGTTACGTTAGTGAAATATATAATGACTTTTTTCCAAGGGAAAAAATATAATGCTTGTTTAAGATATCAACAAAAACAAAAGTATTCATGGCTTGTGTTTTCCAATTATATGGCATGCCTAATTCCATTATGATGGATTGTGATTCGACCTTCACCAGTGAATTCAAGCAAGAGTTGTTAAAGTTATCAGCCACCCAATCATGACTAGGCATGGCTTATGAACCCTAAACACGTGGTTAAACAAATGTTAAGTTTAGGTATGTTCTATGCTAGAGCAATTTATTTAAATTTTCACAGTTAGCAATCACATCAGCATTAAGATAAACTGCAGATAGAACACAAATATAAATCGTAGAAGACAAGCCAAGACAAGAGGACACAAGATGTGGCTCTAGCCACGGACAAACCCCACAATGTGTGAGGAAACCCTTGATCAATTCTTCTTTTATGTTCTTCAAAGTTCAGCAGAGAAAGAGAGAGAGAGAGATAGTACATTTACAATAGACGTCAACACTTTGACTTATCTAGATCTAGCATAGATCATTTCGTATAACGATGAGATCAGTTGAAGACATTCTGCTTCAACTGATTCTCCAAAGTGACGGCTTCACCTATCATTGTACTACATTCAGGTCCACTTGTTGTATCATTGCATATGACGCCATGCTATAATAGTTGTGATCATCAGCATGCTACCCATGTCCATGATTTTATCATGTTGTTGTCCTTCATGTTCATGATCTCATAATGCTACCTATGCATCATCATCATGTTGTCCTATATGCCCATGATCTCGTGCTGCCCTTTATGTCCATGATCTCATTCATCATCAAGCTTCCCATGCTTATGATTACATTCATCATGATGTTTTCCATGAACATGATCTAGTTCATCATCATGCTGCCCTTGATCATTATGCACATGATCTCATTCATCATGTTGTAGGATACTGATATCTTATTTTCAACATTTCATAGTACATCAAGACACTTTGTCCAAATATCACTAAAGTCATTGCCCAAACATTATTGTCATAGGAACAAAAATCTCTTCCATATATTATCTCCATTCATCACTTGTCAAGAGAACAATATCACTGCTATGCATAATTGTCATAAGAGTAAGTGACACTACAATAAGCGCAGAAGATCACTGTCATAAAACTTTATCATATTGTCATATTTCACTGTCATATGTATAGAAGATGGGGTCTGATAATAAGCCCACTTGACTACCCTTAATCTCTTCCATATATCCATTTTTATGACTCCATATCATCTGCCTTCTAACAACCCTTGTTGTCCCTCTCAAGGGACTATACTTGGAGCTTTACCAAGCATCTTCTTACAGCCCACTATACTAGAATTGCAAACCCTAATCTGGACCACAACATCTGGCAGATTCATCATTAGAAAAGACAAGCACATACCTGTGATAAATGTCATATTTCTGTCCACAAATACATTTCGGCCAGTGCACAAGATCCTGAAATTTTAGCTCTATTATATGACAGCGGCCGAGTGTGCTTTTAGGCCTGCGTGCTTTAGTAGCTTCAACTATGTTAATTCACTGTGGCTCCCATCACGTTAATATGAACCTGTGTGCTTCATTATGTTGTCACTTACTATCATTATTACCATAGATATTGTGTCTCACCATTATGCCAAGTCTATCTTACTGCGAAGGCTTTGTCATACGTGATCTGGTCTGCCTGTATCCAAACAATACAACAGCATCTAGATCCTACACCTATCCGAGGTCTGTACCCACCCTCATATAGTGCAAATCTACACGAAAGAATTTGAGTTGCTGTTTGCGGATACCCTAGCTCACAGTAATGCGTATCTTTCATTCCTTCATCCGAGAGCGTATAAGAACTGTGTGTAAGTGTCTTCACGGGTAAGGAGTCTTCAAGAACTGTGTGTAATGAGTCTTCAAGAACTGTGAGGTCAGGAATAGCTCCATTGACTGTGTTGGATCTTCCATAATAGCGTTACATGAACAACGTATAAGGTGTCTTATGAACAACGTATAAGGACTTCATAATCTTTGTGTTTAGGGCTTCACATGGTTGTAGTTCATCACTGCATTTAGGGCTTCACGTGTTGTGTGTATAGGGCATCGTATGGTAGCTAGGGCATCATACTCTCTAGTATTTCTCCTTCTCCAAAAACCCAAGACATGGATAGGAGATCACCTAAAGAGTGTGTGTCCAAATGACTTCAAGTCCTTGCCAATTTATACTAAAATTTATAGGTTGAATAGACATGACGTTTGGTCTTCTTGAGCCTACACAAGAGTTGGTCAGATTGATAATAATTTCATAATCAAAATAAATTCATATCTCCATAAATACTTATCGAAACCGGATGACCTTTAGATCAATCCTACACCTCTTGACGAGAGGGATCCAATAAAAATATCAGCTGCCCTAAATAAGCTGACCCACATGGAGTTTGGCTCTAGTTGCCAATTTAACAACAAAAGTGGTCAATAGGTGCTTGAAAACTTATTTGTGATGTTTGCATCAAACTAATAGAACTAATAGGCTCAATTGCTACCCAATGTTGAATGGTGTTATAACACCACCTATAATTGTGCTACCATAATGTCACCTTGCAAAGCTATCTAGAGACAAACCTTCATTGATTTCTTTGTACTTATCAAGCACATCTAATGTTCATGAAGTGGAATCACTCCCAACACCAGAGCTACCATTCTTTGTAACTTGAGGGACAATGTCATCTCAACTGAAAATAGAATGAACTAACATGCAAATCAACATCATTTAGAGTGTTCCTTTAAAGAAGGAGATCAAGGGTTTTTTGGTCTCCATCATTATATGTCAACATCTCTCAAAGATACAACCATCAAAATCTAACACCCAAACTAATCCTGGCCTTTATCAAATCCTCAAATGAATTGGACAAGTCACCTATAGATTAGCTCTCTTTATGTGTCTTGTTTGTAGAAATTTGCGGGATTGAGTTGCCATATTCAAATTAACCTATAAAAAGTTGATGAAGAGCATCAATTATGCTAGCACAATTCCCAAAAGTATTATTACAATGAAAATATATGCAACTAGAAGATACTCATTGGGAACCAAGGACACTTCATAAATAATTTCCACGCCTCCAACTATGATCATTGTTTTATTCTATCTCTAGATTACCAATATAAGGGTTAATATTTTAAAAGTTATATAATATCGTTTTCCATATTTTATTCTCTGTAATGTATACTTCATATATTTCTCGTTTTTCATTTTTATTGCTACAAAAAGTGTAAGCCTACATAGTTGATAAAATGTTCAAATGTAGCCACTCCTTTTCAAATGGGAAAAATAAAATCCTAATTCATTTCAATTCACATGAAAACTACTTACCATGACCACCCATTCCACTTGTTAGTCTCCTAAAAACTCTCCCACCGTATCAATGCATGTTTGACCATAAAAACCTTTTAAACTTTACCAAATCCATGACAAAGTAAATAAACATCCAGTTAGTTTTGTTCATATTTTCTACATACAAACTTTTATAAAATGGTTAAATGACCAACTTAGCTTCTACTCTAAACAAGTTTTGCCTTAACCATGGAGGAGTTGAGCATTATTATTGGTGAACTTTCCACAAGCAGCGATATTAATCACCATCTATACAAATTAAGATGAATCCACACAAAGTTGTTGGATTTTCCTTACACCCTAGATTTGGTCTATGACTAGACTAGCATACAAACACACTAGGAGTGTTCAACCAAAACAACTTTGCACAATAGAAACTAACAGTGAAACAATAAAGTACATAGATTTATAGATGGCCCAAAACTTGTTTTAACAGTCCTTTAATAAAAAATCATAGGGCTTTCATACCAAGGATCATGACCCTTTATTAAAACTGCTATAAGACATAGTATACAAAAAGGGCTTAAGGTCTGCTCTGTTAGACCCTCAATCTGCCCAACAAATCAAAGACAAACACTCAACTTACTTGTCGATTGTCACCCCTTTGCAATCAATGCTTTCAATATTGTTGTCCACAAAATATCAGCTCCCTTTTGATCTTTTTCCAAGTCGTACATTGCCTCCCCATACCACATGGAATGTCTTTTTATAGTCCCCTATAAAAACAACTACTCGTAAGATTCTTCCTTCGGTCATTGTATATTACTAGCTTCAAAACTTTGTTGTTTGGTCCTCCTTTTCCAAACAAAGTCCAACAATATGCTCAACAGCCTTCCAACACAGGACAACAACCTTCTATATATGCTTCTATTCTTCTCACAGTTATGAGATTTCTCAGGGGTCTCGACCTTCCCACAATATGATTTGCAACAACCTAAGGCCTTTTGGCCCTACTCTAGTCAGCCTAATGCCCTCTTGGCCTTCCTATATTTAACCTGAGGCCCTCTACAACCACCTACAGTAGACTAATGTCTCGACCTCTTCCACGGGGCTTCGGCCCTCCTTCCTAGGCAAAACAAACTTCAGTTGGCTCCTACTATAACTTGGCTTGCTGAAAAAATACATGGGATTTCTCACTTGACCTTCTTCTAAAAATATCCAAGTCCTTAGATTTACTCCCATCTCTACTTTTTAAGTTCTACGACGTACTCTTGGCTTTATTATTCACACAAGGATGGAATGTTATGATGGTGATTGACCTTTCATGGTCTCTCAAATATATAATGTTCAAATGGTGACTAATTACCCCCAAAGGTCATGTTTCTTAACACCCAACCGACCTAAGCCTACATACTCAAACACCAAAATATTATAAATAAAAAATTACTTTTTTGTTTTAAACCCACCACTTTGGGTTCAAAACCCCCAACTTGGGTACTTTGCCCAAATAATGGGTTTTCTCTGGGTTTTCTCCACACAAACCTAGTACCAAAAGCTTGTGGGAGTACCTCCCAAGCTACACTATTTTCAACAAAAGCAAATCAATCACATTCATTATAGATTGAAATTCAAACACGAACTCAACAATACATTATTTTAAGCAATATCCTCCCTTTCATGAGGAATGCTCCTCTACTAAATGAAGCTTCTACAATTCTACCTACTTTCAAGGTGGGCTTCCAAACCCTCAAAATGGTACACATGTTTTTTTAGTTGAACGTCACTGACTTCTTATTTCAAGCATCTTATTTTTATAGTTGATCGTCATTGACTTCTTACTTCTTATTTCTTATTTCAATGACTTCTTATTTCTTCTTTCAAGCACTTAATCAAAACTACGATACAAATTAATCTAAACCCAAAATTTGAGATGGTAAAGAAAATACCAAAAAGGGTATGGTTGTAATGTCTATTAAGTGCATTTATATTTTCATGTTTAATAAAAAGAGTCGAAAAAAGAAATAAGATGTAAAATAGCATAAAATAATAACAAATCGAAATTAGACTCCACACAAATCGATGACACATTTTACATATTAGGATGCCTTGAATGAATAAGTGTGTTATACCCAATATCAAATCTTTCATAATTCACATGATTAGTTGTTTGCCCTTATCCATGGTACAAAAGTTCAAGCATGATCCTTAAACCAAAGCATGCAAAGGTCAAGCATGGCCTTTACACCAACATAGCGTGCACTTATCACTCCTTTATTTGTCCTTTCCCATGCAATTATTTGTCCTCTTCCATACAATTAAAAGTCAAGGATAATGACTCACTAGTAGAGCATGCCCATTATCAAGGGTTAAATTTGACACTCATATACCCCTTTTTTGGGTTTTTACAGGTTAAATATTATTGGTTTCCAAATCTACACATCATTGTTGACTGGCCAATAATTTTTGAAAATGTCATATTGACGGGCGTATTGAAAATTGACTAGTTTAAATTTTTTAATATTATATATATACACCACAGTGATGGCAGAGTTTAATAGCTGTTTCAGCTTTCAGTTAATTAAGGTTGACTAAATAAGAGACCCAAAACACCTCCTCCATGATGGATGAATTGGAAATTTAAAGCATTTTGATGTTTGGGAAAGTCTTGTCTCTTATCTTGGAACTTTGATTTTTGTCTCTATTGGTGATAGGAAAATTTCGGTATACTTGCAAGTGTCTTTACGTGGTTTCTTTCTCATGTCTTTCACTTGTAGAATGTATGGAAAATTTCACTCATGAAGTTGGTGTAGTTGCCTTAATGAAATGTGTGTTTATTTATTCTTGTATTTGTGAGGGATTTCTCATATGTTTATGCAAAGTATAATGAATGAATGTCCTGGGAGTATATGATTATTCATAACTGCATTAATAAGTCATCAATTGCAGCATCAAAGAAGTATAATTTTTCCTAGTAGCCTAGTTCAATGTGAAGTTGCTAGGGAACTCCTTGATTGGGTATAAGCATCTCTAAACATTGAATCATATTGAATCCATTCTCCCAATAGGTTAGGCATTGATCTAGTCCTAGGTGATCACTAAAATGAACATTGTTTCACCACCTTTTCTATTTTTAATCTCTAACCCTAGTAGGCTTCCTAGGGAATCACAAAAATTCCATTGTAGCCATCCAAAATTGATGAAATTTGGTCTAGAGCTACATTGGTCTATTAGTGAGAGTTCCTCCAATTTTGAATCCATTATGATGGTGGAATATCGAGGTTAATAATTGATTCGAAGGGTGAAACAATTGCTACTGATGAATGGGGGCTTGGGACTATGACAAACAATAAGGCGGAGGCCTACAATTTGCTTATGGGCACCAGTATTCTCAAAAGACTCCAGGGTAAAGATCCAATCATCATTGGAGACTCAGCGATTATAATTGTCGCTATGGAAGCAGGAAGAGACTTTAAAAATCAAGCATTAAATAAAATCAGGCAAAGAATTTTGGACAATCTAAAAATCCTGGGAAATGTTGTTTTTAAACATTTCTAAGGAACCATAATCAAAAGGTTGATTCACTCACCAACAAGGCATTGGATCGAAGGGTTGGGACAGTGAAAGAAATCCATGACACCTATGAAAAAGCAATCCGGGTTAATAATTGATCTGAAGGGTGAAACAATTGCTACTTATGAATGGGGGCTTGGGACTATGACAAACAATAAGGCGGAGGCCTACAGTTTGCTTATGGGCACCAGTATTCTCAAAAGACTCCAGGCTAAAGATCCAATCATCATTGGAGACTCAGCGATTATAATTGCTACTATGGAAGCGGTGAGAGACTTTAGAAATCAAGCATTAAATAAAATCAGGCAAAGAATTTTGGACAATTTAAAAATCCTAGGAAATGTTGTTTTTAAACATGTTCTAAGGAACCACAATCAAAAGGTTGATTCACTCACCAAAAAGGCATTGGATCGAAGGGTTGGGACAGTGAAAGAAATCCATGACACCTATGAAAAAGCAATATGGGTTAATAATTGATTCGAAGGGTGAAACAATTGCTACTTATGAATGGGGCCTTGGGACTATGACAAACAATAAGGCGGAGGCCTACAGTTTTCTTATGGGCACCAGTATTCTCAAAAGACTCCAGGTTAAAGATCCAATCATCATTGGAGACTCAGTGATTATAATTGCTACTATGGAAGTGGGGATAGACTTTAAAATCAAGCATTAAATAAAATCAAGCAAAGAATTTTGGACAATTTAAAAATCCTAGGAAATGTTGTTTTTAAACATGTTCTAAGGAACCACAATCAAAAGGTTGATTCACTTGCCAACAAGGCATTGGATCGAAGGGTTGGGATAGTGAAAGAAATCCATGACACCTATGTAAAAGCAATCCCTTAATTTGCCTCGAAAGGAGGCTTGGTCCAAGGTCCAAAGCACAGATAAATACATCAACTCGAAAGAAACAAAGCCTCTTCATACAAGCAAGCAGCAAGAGATCCTACTGCAGTTGTCTGGCAGGAATATCTCACCCAATCCTTCTCGGGCAGAGAGGAATATCCTCATTATGAAGATACAGAGGCTTCGTGATATGCTCCAGAAAAGAAACCACCTCCAGGATCTGAACATGGCTTATACAGGTCATATCAATCATGGTACTGCACTTACTGATTTGAACAGAAAGTTGGGCAAGCACGGTTTTTAGGGGATTACTACTGAGAAGTCTGAGAAGAATCGCGAGCCTGGTAATCCAAATCTAGCCTATAAAACGCATCCCAAGTTCAAGAACCTCCATCAGAATCTTTTGCGCGCAACTGGAGGGAGAGAGCAATAGGCTCATAAGGGAGGTGAGCTAATAGTGATCAGCATTCTCGCTAGCAATCCCAATGCGCAAGGGCCGAATAGAGTTAAGAAAGTTGTTTATAGAATTAGTTTTATCTTGCAAATAGACTCTTCCAGCAGACTCACCATTGTTTTAAGAGTGTTCAGGTTCATGCTTTTTTAGGCTCTGTTCATCCTCTCTTGGCCTCTAATCTTGTCTTCTAAGGCCATCGATACTGGCCCCTTTGATCAGAATCATTCTCTTTTGAAAAGAATAACTCCTCTTCTGCTCATCCAGTGTGCTCTCCCTACTTTGTACCCCTCCACCATTTTCCTTCCTAGCTGCACTCTTGGGCCATTTCATAATTTCAGAGGAACCTCTGTGTATTGTCCCTAGTCACTCTTCCTAAACCTCTCCAGCTCTCTCAGCATTCCTTCCACTTGGAAGTCCCAGTTCAACAGGCCCAAGACTCTTTCTTCGTGTACACCCTTCTTTCATAAGCAGACCCAAATAGCTTTCAGCATCTGCGATCACTTCAACAAGCTCAGAAGCTCCCAGCATAAGGTCAGAGATCAGAAGAGTAATACAATCGACAAGTCACTCAAGATGTCTTGTAATCCTTTAGAAAAATTGGAGAAAAATGACAGCTACCCTCTGTGTCATGCTAATCGTTTCATGATCGGTTGCTTCATTCAAACACTCAAAGACCTCTGTTCTGAGATGAAGAGTGTGAATAACTACAAACAAACTGAAATTGAGAACCAGAGAGCCGAGATTGAAGAGTTGAAGGATAAGTGTAAGCATCTTGAGGATGCAGTTGATTATAAAAATTCTCTGAACCAAAGTGAGCAGGTTGAAGCTTCCTCTCGTTACATTAAAAAGAAGGTTCATTACCCTGAGGAATCTGTAAACCAATTTTGGTGAACTCCTTGTCTCCTTCTTCATATGCACTGAAAATTTTGCTTGCTTCTTGGTCAGTTTGTTCAGCAATATGGGCATTTTCTTTTCCAGCAATTTAGAAACATGGTCTCTTATGTCGAGGTAGGGATTACACTCCCATTTTGCACCTCCACAAAAGACCTTTCGCACTCGATATGTAACAGGACTCAGTCCTCTCTCTGCTTTTTATAATACAAAAATATCTGACCTTGTTAAAAAAAAACATGTTTCTCTCCTTCAAAAAAGTGTTGTCCTCAACGCTTGATTAGTTCCAGATGCTTCTGTATAAATTTTTCATCCTCCCATGTATAATATTCAACGAGTAAGTTCTTCCACTTAATGAGACACTCTGAAATTAATCAATTTCATAGTTGTCGAGTTCTTGTTTTCGTGATTGCTTCAAGCTCAAATATGATTTTTCCTTCTTTGTCAAGTTCTGGAAATATTGTTTGAACTGGGAGCTTGTCACCGATAACCTTCTTTAAGCATGAAACATGGAAATCTGGGTGTACTCGGGAAGATGTAGGTAACTCCAATTTGCATGCCATAGTACCAATATTTTGCAACACATTCTATGGACCATAGCACTTAGGTGATAATTTATTATCCTTCTTAGCTTTCTTGAGTGACATTTTTTTGTATGGTTGTAGTCATAAAAATACCTGGTCGCCTACATCAAAATTTCTTTCACTGCAATGCTAATCTACCCGTTGTTTCATTCAATTCTGCTCCAAATTGAGGTTATCCTTTAAGAGTTGGATAATTATTGTTGATTCTCGATGTGATCTTCCAATCCTTGAGCCTTAGAATGTACTCTCAAATATGATGTGATGGTGACTGATATCCATGAAGTGCCATAAATGAGGTAATTTTTGCTACAGTTTCGAAGAAAGTATTATACCACCATTTAGGTAGAGGTAACCACTTGACCAATTGTGTTTGTTTATCATATACAAAGCAACGAAGATATCCTTCCAAACATTTGTTCACTATCTCAGTTTTCCCGTAAGATTGAGGATGATAAGATGAGCTATGAACTAATTGAGTACCAAGACAAGAAAATAATTTCGCCCAAAAAAATTTCAGTGAGAATTGGATCTTTGTCACTTACAATAATATTTTGGTTTCCATGTAGCTTTTGAATTGTTTCCATAAATGAAGTAGCAACTCTACTAGCTTTAAAAGTATGAGATACTACACAAAAGTGTGCATACTTGCTTCTATTAACTACGGCCACGATGACCCTATTTCCTTCAAACTTGGGTAAACCCGTGATAAAATCCATTGATACCTCCTCCCAACACCAACTTGGAATGGATAAAGGTTGTAACAAATCCGAGATCTTAATTGTCTCAACTTTATTTTGTTGGAAAACCAAACATTCTGCCACAAAATTTTGAATATCAAATTTAAGGTCATCCCCAAAAAACTCCTTCTTGAACTTGTGGTAAGCTTTTAAAAATCCTAAGTGCCCTCCTAAGGGGGAGGTATGCAATTCCAAAAGAATATTTTGCTTGAGTTGGGAATTGTTACAAAGATTAAAGTGATCTTTGTACCATAATGAATCATTTTTCCAACTAAATGTATCAAATGTACTGGGATCTTGCTACAACTTTTGAATGAGTGTCCTCACCTCTTTTTCATTCTTCCATTAATCTCTTTCTTCGGTTATACAATCAGTTTGGATAATAGAAATTGCACAAAAGAATGCTTCCACATCCTCATCTTTCTTGAGAGTGCATCCGCAACAACATTTTGCTTCCTTTTCTGTAGATGATTTCAAAATTATAACCCAACATCTTGGTGACCCATTTTTGCTGCTCTTTTGAAGATAATTTTTGTTCAAAAAAAGTATTTAAGACTGTCATCATCTATTTTTACCTTGAAGTGTCTTCCCATTAAATAAGGTCTCCATTTCTTTAGTGCAAGTAGTATTTCCAACATTTCCTTCTCATAAATAGGTTTGTGTAGATAATTTCCTTTGATTGGACGACTTTCAAAAGAAATTGGTCTTCATTCTTGCATTAAAACAACACCAATTCCATTTCCTAATGCATCACATTCTATAATAAAGGTTTGTGTGAATTCTTGCATAGTTAAGACCGGTGCTTGACACATTTCCTCTTTAAGATGTTAAAAGGCCTTAGTTGCTTCTGGAGTCCAAGAAAATGCATCTTTCTTCAATAATGTTGTTAGAGGTTTTGTTTGTTGGAAACAATGTTAATATTGAGAGGGGGGTGAATCAGTATTAAGGCTAATTTTATTTTTCATTCAAAATTAGCATCCATTATATGAAAGTAACCTTTAATACGCCATAACAACAATCATATAAATCAACACAATCATACACATCATGAACAGCAAACACATGAGACACGAAGGTTTTACGTGGAAACCCTTTCGAGAAGACCACCAAAGCTTGTTGTTATTATTGAAGTAAAATAAGGGCCCCTACTCTATTACATCGATTTGTTTGTGAGCCACCACTCATAGGAAGCACCAACTCCTTTTGATTGTTTGCTAGCACCCACTAGCAAGAAGCACCAATTCCCTCCATTTGTAGACACTTGTCCAGCTTACCAGAAGCACCATGTGAAGCACCAAATTCACAGATTTGTTGCAAGCACCAACTTTCAACTCTTTGGATTTATGCAAGCACCAATTCAGGAGGCACCAACCCCTAAGCCTTCTCACGCGCCCACTAGAGATGGAAGAACTAACTCCCTGTATGTAGGCTCCAACCCACACTCAAACAAGAACTCAATGTTCATTATTATTGGCAACCACTATGCTTGATATCAGCTATTTTCTCTTCATCCCTTGGCCCACGCAACACTCTGTCTCTACTCACCCTGCTCACTCTATAGCAGCCTACCGTCACCACCACAACATCATACTGCTCTTGGCCCTCTGTCCACTGCACACAAAATCACACTCTTCTCGGCCTTCTTCCTCTATGTAGGCACCTTTGGCCTTTTGCATAGTAGCATTGGCTCTCTCTCGGGGTCTCTGCTTTTTGCTTAGGCACACTCAAGCTTTCACAGAAGAACATGCTTACTTATCCTCAAACACAATAGCACACACTCAACACAACACTCTCCACATAGTTCCCTCAACAATGTTGTGTTCCCCACTTTTCTCATCTAATCCCATGGGTCTTGATCTACTATTACACTCTACTCAATGTTGCCTCTACTACCTTTTTCCGTACTGTACGAGTGTACCTCTACATGGCTCTCCATTATGTTGTTTCATCTGACTAAGACACTATATTAAATCATGAGAATGGGATCCTGAGCATTCTCCATACTGAGAATTAAATCTTTATTCCATCTACATGCTCCAATGAGACCAATCATGAATTTTTTTTGCATGCATAGCATGGTTCTCCATCCTTCTTAACTCCTCACAGAGATCAGGGTGTACTTTCCACATGGTTCTCATGTACTATGATCAACATTTCTTCACTTAGCCATATTTTACATTTAATTCTTCATTAACGTGCAAGAAATCTCAAGCATGGACATTCAGGAGTCAACTGCAACTTCTACAAATCATGGTCTTCTTTGTCTTGACCCAATGGTTTCTGCAGCCGCCATTACTCCTGGGACACCAACCTTCTGCACACCTTTACTTAGTTGTCAACCCATTCATCCTCATATTCCTTCATATACCTATGTACAACAATATCAAATCTTCTTCATTTCGTAACTTCTTATTAAAAAGATCTTACGAAATCACAAAATCCTGATTGGCCTTTAGTTCCTTCTTAATTAGACTTTGATCACATTCCTCCATGTGACCACTACCTATGACCACTGACTTCATTCTCCTCTGTATTGTAATATCGTATCTCCTACATGTCGTAACTTTCATTACAGTGACCTTTCAAAATCAAGAGCTTCTGATTTTACCTTTAGCTCCTTTTGCTCAGTTCCTTCTTGATTTACACCATGGAACCGAGAGCTATGACCAGCAACTTAACACTAAGGTGTTAAGGCCTTCAGATCCTATCGAGGACCTATCTTCCTTTCTTGAGTTCTCTCGCCCTTGGTTCTTTTGGGTTTCTACACCCAAACACCAACATACATCGAAGCCCTTTTCATTAGAACTTTCCATAAAGCATTTGAGTTATGAAACTCCGAGCTTTGAAATTCTTCGTAGCACTTAGGTGCTGACCTCACTTTGTGCCCTTGGTCATTTGGGTCTCCCTCGACCAAGTGCCACCAAATTGGAGCTACCTATATCAGGACTTCATTCATAATTCAATTGTGGAGGAGTTCTGAATTACTTATAGCACTCAGGCACTGAGTCTTCTTTCTATGCCCTTTGTTATATGGATCTTGATGACCATGTGCCAACACCATCGGAGACCCTTCTATTGTACCTTTTCCAAAAATATTTTATAATGGAGTTATGATGTCTTGTTCCTCCAAAATTTTGACCTTCAATATGGCATCATGTTCCATATTAAATCCCTAGTACCAATCAATTGTTTCCATGTGTCCAATTGGAGGAGAGAAAAAGGGTCCATCGGTCCTTGTTTTTTTCAATGATTTCCTTTGTTAATTACTCTTCCTTGAAAACCTTGGTGCTTTCAAATAATTTACAATTTATAAGGACTTATGAGGTTCTGAGGTTTTGATGGCCTCAACCTTCGAAAGTTCCAGTCTGCTCTAACCTCCGATGTCCGACGACTTCCTGCTTCAAGGTTACGATTTTAGGTCCTGATGTTCTCCTGCTCAGGTATCGAATCAAAAATTTTCTTAAACCGAATTATAAAGGAGTTATGAAGTTCCTAACCTTAAATATTCTGATTGTCTCAACCTTTCAAGGTTTTGATAGGATCCACTCAATCCTTCTGATATCGAGTCCCAATTTCACCTACTACCCTAGTTCCGAGGTCCCGAAATTCGGGGTCTGAAATTCATCCTCATCCTAAGTACTTTTAAGGTCCTTACTTCGGGAATCAATAAATTTTGATTCCAACACCCATTTATGGACTTCGACATACCATTGGAAAGATATTTTAGAGAAATTTCCACTGGAGAAGGTTTGATGCAGGCTTTGAGCCAATCTGCTGCCTGAAACATAGCTACAAACTCTTTGCCATTATTTCCACATTGTATCTTATTCTTCTTCCTATAACCTACTCTTAGGAGGAATTTTGAAAGGTTCCACATACTATTGGAGAGTTATTTCAAACAACTAACCAACTGTGTCAACTCCAAGACTATCTAAGATGATCTCTTGAGTCAGAACCTGCTCCAAATTCTAGGACTCCCAACCATCATAGTCATTTTTTTATGGCTTCTCCAATAAGCCTACTACTGTGATGATTCTCTACAAATCATTGCAGAAACCATGGGTCTCACCCTAATCTCGACACATCAAGCACATCAAAATAACTCAATTACCATCACAACTAGGCTAGGGAACATAAAATCCAACATCAGCTGCCACAAATATCCATGTTAGCTAATTGAAATCAACATCAATGCTCTTGCCAACAGTGGGACAATACCAAATTCCCAACACATCTCCCAACATGAGTTTTAACATCAATGGCAACACACTTGCAACCATTAGTCATCTAGACAATGCCAATTGTCCAACAATATCTGCCTTTGGCATTGATGGCGACACCTCAACCTCATCACTTCACTAAGATGGCCAATCCTCATGCTGCTTCCACACTTCTCCAAGCATGATATACCAACGGATTTATCTCCTCTACATGGGCCATCACAACTTCTCCACAAATTCTCTCCCCCTTTGATATCAATTGCAAAGGGCTACAAGTTGCCTCTTTCTTCCCCATACAATCACTAAGGGTCTAGCTGCTACTATATAAACTGGACATATGTGATATGCTCCACCTGAACATATACTACATCTTCTTTGACTTTCTCTAGTTCTGAATGCCTTATGCTATTGTTTCATCCTCTATGCTCACTTCTCCTGAGCATTTTAATCACTTCTCCTGCTAAGAGTATACTTCTATAATAGGGACTGCTACTTCAATTATTCCAATTACACCAAACATTTGATACAAGTTGGACAATGTATCAGGAAAAATCTTATATCCTTTTGTTTCAAGATAAATGCTCATTTTCACAAATAGGTTTTCTACACCTTAACCCAATACTATCAATTGATGCAATGATACCAATTAAAATTTAAGGAGCATGAAAATATTGAACCAAATTTTGTTTCATGAACACATGTTTGTTAGGCACAATCAAACTCACAACTTAAATTAAACAGGGGTATTAAACCAAAGGTGAAAATCTTTCATTTTTGCAACAATATTTCTTCTTGAGGATGATGATCATTGCCTGCTACTGTTTACCAAAGAAACCCCCCCTGATCTAATGCTCTATGATCTCCTACACTTGCTTCCTTTCTTCTACAAGAGGATTGATCTTGTGGACCGGACATGACTGTGGGATTTTTGTCATTCCACACTTCTACTACAACCCACCTTCTTCTTCCCACAAAATAGTATATTATTGTCTACTCCCTCTGAATTCATGTTGGTTGCACTCTTACTCTCTCTTTCAATGTTGATACGTTTGAAATAAACAAATACATTACTATAATTATCAAGGCGACTCGACCATCCTTTAACAATCATACGCACCTTTTTGTCTTTTCCTTGTAACTTCCAACATTTGATTTATTCAACCTCCTTTGAGGCCATCCTCTTCCTTTACATAAGAGAAACATAGGATATACTCCCCCTTGGAAGATCATACTTCTTCTTCTTCCAAACTCTTAAAGGCCAACTCCTAACATGAGCATTATTTTCTAGATTCTTCTTTTCCCATGTTTGTACTTTCTCTTGGCTCCACATGGCTAGAGGAAAATTCTCCTTCAAGTCCTCTTTCTTTACCCAAATATTTTGCTACCTTTCTACCTTACAAAGGGATCCACCACAAGGGTAAGAGGATCATTCTTTTGATTTCTTCTTCCTCTTTTTAGCTTGCTCTTTTGACATCGATAATTGAAGACAATTTTGTATTCCTCTAATCCACTATGTCTTCTTATCCTTAGTATAAAACATGCTTCATTTTGCTACTTCATTTGAGAAGTGAGATTTATCCCATTGTATCTGTAGTGTGTTGCCTTATGCCCAAAGTTTCCACAACCTTAGCATTCGATTCGGCTTAAGAATGGAGCAAGGGACCTGCCCTATTTGCTTGCATTCTTGTCACAACCTCTACTGTTGCAATCATGCCTACTCTTGGTTGCTTTGTGCATTCTTGGGTTGTTGCTACCCAACACATTTTGTTTTTTGGCATGCCATCTAATTCTATAGCTTTATGTCAATAATTATTACAAGAAAAACAATAACTATGAAAATGCTTTTGAGGACAAAATATACCTTTTCCTTGAGGGCTTTGTCCTTGAGGAGGAAAGGAAAACTGTTGGTTCTTTATGTGCCTTCCATGGAAGTTTGCATTGCTTCATGGCATTATTTCTTTATGTTGTTTAGCTTTCTTCTATTATTCTCCTCATTTCTACTTCTTATCCTTATGTTGATTCTTTTTCTTCTCTTCTTGTTGTTGCTTTCCTTGCTTATTCTAAAGTTCAACAAAGTATTTTCCTCTGTTGTTGTTGGAACCTCGAAACTCTCTTTACCTGGGAAGTTGACCCTTCAACCTTTACCTTTGTGGATCTTTCTTCTTCTTTGAAACCCAACCCAGCCTTGATGAGAGGGGATCTTTTCCTAACAAGCATCTCATCCAAGTCCTTTGTGCTCCCCTCAAGCTTTGAGTATTGAAACAACTCCTTATTTGACCTTTCTGAGTCTTTTCTCAATGAGACTACTTCATCTTATGCTCTCTCATATTAAGCTTCTCTATCATTTAGCTGATTAGTCAACATGCCACTCAGCCTGCTAGCCTCTTCTTGTTGAGAATTCAGATCAACTATTGTTTTTCTCAACTTTTCTTTCTAAAGCTCATAAATTCTCAATTACTTCTCTTGCTAGATATTTTCCCCTGATAGGTCCTTGATCTCCTTTAGAGCAAAGATTAATTTCTTCCTCAAATAGATCCTTTCATATAGATCCTTTTCTTCAATACCAAAGGTTCTAGCTGAGTCACCATAGATATATAAACCCATCTCTGTGTCCATGGAATCTTCCATAGGTCTAAGGGGCATTCCATCTTCATCACTTTCATTGATACCCCTATTCTCTTCATAGGATATACTCTCATTTTCTCTTATGGATGAGCACACCTGGAATCTCTCTTATTCTTTTGAGGATCCATCATTTTCTATTTATAGTAAAGTGGGTCTCTCTTTTTTACGACTACTAGATGCATAGCTATCTCTGTCTTCAAGTGATTCACATGAACATTTAGATTATGAATGACCTATCTATTTTCATTTATCACATAGCAATAGATTACCTTCTGATCATCATGGTCTCCCTTTTGAGACTTCCTCATCATCAACACGAGTGCGATGAGCAGCAAATTCAACTTGTTCTAGTTCATTGCTAGAGCAGAAGAGCTCCTCAACCTCTTCCTTATCCACATGGATATATCCTCCATAAATAAATTGTATTCTATCCAACACTTGCTTTGCTGACTCACGATGACTCACTTTATCATCATCTAGCTTAGATATACCTTTCATGATAATCTTTTTGGCTTCTTCATTCTGCTCATTCTTTTTCCATTCAATACGGAGCACCATGCTTCAACACCTAAAGCCATTAAATATGCTTCCATTCTAACCTTTAAAAATACATACTTTGATCCATTTAAGAATGGAACTCCTTCTACTATTAGCCAAGTTTGATTAGCCATTGTTTCCCTTTGATCTACCTTCTATTGATTAAGTTATTCCTGAAGGTACCAGGCTCTGATACCAATTGTTGGAAACAATGATAATACTAGGGTGGGGGGGGTGAATCAGTACTAAGGCTAATTTTACTTTTCATTCAATATTTGCATCCATTATATGAGAGAATCCTTTAAAAAACCATAACAACAATCGTATAAATCAACACAAGCATACACATCATGAGCAACAAACACATGAGACGCGAAGGTTTTACGTGGAAACCCTTCTGAGAAAAAACCACAAAATCATATTGCTCTCGACCCTTTGTCCACTACACACATCACATTCTTCTCGACCTTATTCCTCTACACATGCACCTTCAGCCTTTCACAAAAAAACATTGGCTCTCTCTCAGGGTCTTTGCTTTCTTCTTAGGCACACTCACCCTTTCACAGCATAATAGGCTCACTTAGCCTCGCTCACAATAGCAAACACTCAGCACAATGTTCTCCACACAGTTCCCTCAACAATGTTGCATTCCCCACTTTTCTCATCTGAGATCTTGGGTCTTGTTCCACTACTGCAATCTTCTCAATGCTGCCTCTACTACCTGTTTCCATATTATCTGAGTGTACTTCTGCATGGCTCTCCATTATGCTATTGTGTCTAACTAAGTCACTACATTAAATCATGAGAATGGGATCTTGAGTATTCTCCATACTGAGAATTAAATATGCATTCCATCTGCACAATCCATTGAGACCAATCATTAATTATGTCTACATGCATAACATGGCTCTTCATCTTTCTTAACTACTCACAAAGAGCAGGGTGTACTTCCGACATGGTTCTCTTGTATTGTGATCAATGCTTCTACACTTATCCATATTTTACATTTAATTCTTCATTAACATGCAAAATTGCTCAAGCATGGCCATTTTTGAGTCAACTACTACCTTTTAAAATCATGGTCCTCTCTATCTTGACCCGACAATTTCTACAAGCACCATTAATCCCGTGACACCAACCTTCTGCACACATTTACTTATCTGTTGAACTATTCATCCTCATACGCCTTCAGATACCTTTATATAAAAATATCAGAGCTTTTTCATTTTGTAACTTCTTATTAAAAATATCTTACGAAATCACAAAATCCTGATTAGCTTTTAGCTCCTTCTTACTTAGCATTTTATCGCATTCCTCCATGTGACTGTTGCATGTGACCACCAGCTTCATTCTCCTTTATATTGTAATATCTGAGCTTGTACATGTCGTAACTTTCAATATAATTACCTTATGAAATCACGAGCTTCTAATTTTACCTTTCGCTCCCTTTCTTGAGCTCCTTCTTGTTTCACACCATGGAACTAAGAGTTGTGACTAGGGACTTAGCACTAAGGTGCTAAGCATTTCAAATCTTGCAAGGGGCTTATCTTCATTTGTTTACTACTCTCGCCCTTGGTTCTTTTGGGTTTCTACGTTTAGACACTAACATACATTGGATCCCCTTTCATCGAAACTTTTTCATAAAGCATTTGCATAGGAGTTACAAAAATCTAAGATTTGAAATTATTCATAGCACTTAGGTGTTGACCCCGATTTGTGCCCTTGGTCCTTTGGGCTTCCCACGACCAAGAACCACCATATCGGAGCTCCGTGTATTGAGACTTCATTTAGAATCCAATTTCGGAGGAGTTATGAAATTTCGACCTCCGAAATAATCATAGCACTCAGGTGCCGAGTCTTCTTTCTATGCCCTTCGTTCTATGGGTCCCGACAACCATGTGGCAACACCATTGGAACCCCTTCCATTGTAACTTTTCCAAAAATATTTTATGATAGAGTTATGATGAAGTGTTGACCTTCAATATTACATCATGTGTCATGTTAAATTCCCAAGCCCAGTAAACTATTTCCATGTGTCCAATTGGAGGGTTGAGAAATGGTCCATTGGTCCTTGGTTTTTTCAATGATTTCCTTTGTTAATTCCTCTTCCTCGCAAACTTCAACGCTTTCAAATAATTTACAATTTATAAGGACTTACAGGGTTCTGAGGTTTTGATGGCCTCTACCTTCTAAAGTTCCAGTCTGCTCTGACCTTCGATGTTCCGACAATTTCCTGCTTTTAGGTTACAATATTGGGTCCTAATGTTCTCCTGCTCAGGTATCGGATCGAAACTTTTCTTCAGCTGAATTATAAAGGAGTTACGAAGTTCTGAAACTCCAATATTTCGATGGTCTTAACCTTCCGAGTTTCCAATAGGAACCACTCATTCCTTATGATATTGGGTCCCGGTTTCGCTTGACGCCCTGGTTTTGAGGTCCCGAGGTTCAAGGTATGAAATTCGACCTCCTCCTAAGCATTTTCAAGGTCCTTACTTCGGGAATCAATAGCTTTTGATTCTGGGACCCGTTCACAGAATTCAACATTCTGCTAGAAAGCTATTTCATATCACTTTCCACTGGAGAAGGTCCAATGTAGGCTTTAAGCCCATATGTTTCCTGAAAAATGGCTGCAAACTCTCTGCCATTATTTCCACCTTGGCTCTTCTTCTTTTGCTTAGAACCTTCTCTTTGAAGGCATTTTGCAAGGTTCAACATACAATTAGAGAGACCTTTCAAAGCACTAACCAATTGTGCCAGCTCCAAGAATATCTGAGTTGATCTCTTAAGGCAGAACCTCCTCCAAAGTATGGGACTCCCAACCATGATAGTTAGCTTTTTATGGTTTTTCCAATAAGCCTGCTACTGTGATGATTCTCTACAAAGAACTACAACAACCATGAGTATCCCCCAGAACTTGACACATCAAGCACATCAAAATATCCCAATTACCATCACATCTAGGCTAGGGAACATCAAATCCAACATATGATGCCACAATCATCCCTACTATCTAGTTGGCATCAATGTCAACACTCTTGCCAACAGTTCGACAATGCCAACTACCCAACACATCTCCTATCATGATTGTTGACATCAATTACAACACACTTTAATCCACTAGCCATCCAGACAATGTCAACTGTCCAACACTACTATTCTCCCATAATTCTTAACACACTTGCAATAATACCCTTTCAACCTGAGAAATCCTCGAAGATGCTTTATAGTTGTGGGGATTTTCCATTCCCTAATGGCTTTAATTTTGTTAGAGTATACCTTAACACCCTCATGAGATACAATATGACCAAATATTCCACCTCCTAAACTCAAAAGAAACATTTAGATGTTTTTTCATAGAATTGTTTCTCCTCCAATAGTTTGATAACCCTCTCAACATGTTGAACATGATCCTTCCAAGACTTGTTGTAGATTAGTATATCATCGAAAAATACTACCACAAATTTTCTAAGGAATGGTTTGAAAATGGAATTAATCAAACCTTGAAATGTTGAAGGTGCATTAGTAAGGCCAAAAGGCCTAACCAAAAATTCATAATGATTCTCATGAGTTATGAATGTTGTTTTCAAAATGTCTTCAGTATTCCTTCTAATTTGATGATATCGTAAACGAAGATCTAACTTGGTGAAGTAAATTACTCCATGTATTTTATCCAACAATTAATCAATGATAAGAATGGGAAATTTATCTTTAATAGTGAGCTTGTTGGTCTCCCTATAATCCTGATACATATGCCATGATCCATCCTTCTTGTGCACCAATACTACTCGAGCAGAGAAACAACTTTGACTAGGTTGAGTTACACTAGCCTCTTGCATTTATGCAACCATGCATTAAATTTCACTCTTTTGGGCATAAGGATATCTATAAGGTCTGTTGTTTGGAGGAACACTTCCTGAAATCAAATGAATAACATGATCATGATCACGAATAGGTGGGAGGCCTTTGGGAGTCTCAAATAACATGGAATGATTGTCCAAGACTTGTTGGAGATATGGAAAAATAGATTATTTTGATGTTTGAACCTATAGTGAGCATAATTGTGTAATTATGACTCATTGTTCTTTCTTCTAAAGCTTTGTCATGCCATTAGATATGGATATATTTCCTAGTTTCCCTATGATACCCCTTAATTCAACTTCCTTTCCTTCCCAAAATAAATTCAAGAAAATTTATTTAAAATTAAAAGCTATCATCCTCGAAGATTGTAACCATTGGACTCCTAGTACAACATCAACACCACCCATTGGAATGGAAAGCATTGGACTATTCAATATATATTCCCCCGTGATTAGCTTGATATTATGGCACTTTCCAAATCAATTCATAGTTTCTCCATTTTCAACCATTCACTTGACACTCTGGTGCTAGATATAGGAAGCAATTCAATTCCTTGGCTATCTTACAATGAATAAAATTATGAGTACTACCTGAATCAATCAACACTATTACCTTTTTATTCTTGATATATCCTTCTATATTGAGAGTTTGAGGAGTGGTAATTCATGCCAATGCATTAAAATATATGGTCGAAATCATTTCTTATTTGTTTGGGGTTGGTTCCTAGTGTAGACCCTCCTCTTTTGATGTTTCTTGTTCCTTTTCTTCCTCCTCTTCACAATCTATGTAGAATAATTTCTTCTCAGCATACTTATGACCTTTATTGTATTTTGTATCAAAACTATAACAAAGCCCTTTTTCTCTTTCTTCCTCTGATTTTTGTGGTGTCAACCTTGTAGGTTATGGAAGGTTTGGAGCAACAACACTTCCATATTTATAGTTGTGGGTGGTAGAATTCCTTGTTGCCATAATTTTTCTTTCAACTTTTCTTGCCACCCTGAATGTCTTCTCCAATGAATCAAGTTCCCAAAGGAAAACTTAATGTTGGATGTTATCCTTCAAATTCCCTATGAAGTCGTCAATCCTATGGTCCTCTGGAATATAAATTACCTTGATATTAAAATTTTGGAAGTCCTCAATGTGCTTCTCCATTGAACCCTTTTGTTTGAGATTTATCAATTGGATAAAGAAGGTGTTGTTCTTTGTACCCTCATAATGTGTTATCATTTCCTCCGTAAAAAATTACCAAGTGATAAGTGGTTTATGAGAACAAAGACATTGATACCATACAAACTAGTTAGTTTCTAAATATAAAGATGCAATGTTTACCTTTTGTGTGTGTTGCACATCATGGAGATCAAAATGTTGCTCCATATGCAGTATCCATGTTACCGGATCCTTACCATAAAAATTCCTCATATCGATATTTGGAATGTGGTGGTTATTAAATCCAAAATTGGAGTCTCTAAAATCATAATTCATATTATTTTTTCCCTCATCATGGTTTTCATGGATTACCTTATCACCGTTGGGAAGTCTTTCTTCTAGCAACTTTTCCAAACCTTCTTTCAACACTTCTATCTTGACATTCATTATTTCTTCCATATATTATTTTAAAACATCATTCAAAAATTTAATGTCCATTTTTAAACCATCTATCTTAACATTCATCACGGCTTCCATTTTTTTTTACTTTTTGCGAGAGTGAAATTTGTTGCACTTGGTCTCATAATTTTGATATATCATGCTGCATTTATTCCTCTTCTTCATGTGTCATAGAAGAGCTTTATGGTTTCTTACTAGGTATGTCCATTTATTTGTTTGGAGGAATTTAAGAATCAAGAAATGATATCTATGCATCACTATGTCCTTTCAATCACTTAAAACTAATTTTTCAAACAAAAGTTATGCAAAATTTAAAAAAATACACACCTTTTTCTTGCTTTTTAGGAGCTCGATATTGAAATTGTTAAACCTCTATAATTTCAGATCTCCAAGGTCTTAAATTTCATCCTATGGTAGCCCTCTAAGTCTTCTTTCCAACCCCGCAATTCATATTAAGGTTAGATTCTTCAAGTAAGTGTTATGCCCAATCTCCCATGATGACCAGATTATAGACTGGTTCAATAGAGAGGAATTGTATGGAGTGCCACGTGTCAATGTTTTGACCTTCGGCCATGAAAATGATATACTAAAAACTACAGTTTATGTGCTTTCAGTCACATTTCATGAAATTCAAATATGATCTCAGAGGGAAAGTTATGACAAATTTCCCTAGGTCACATGTTTGATATTGAATTATGTTGCCTCCAAAAACTCTAACTTCCTTGGATCATATATCATAAAATATAGCGAACCAGAATATGAAATTCATACGCAAATTTCACCAATATTTCAGCTCCATTTCTTGCAATTTCAGCTTTTGAAACCTTGTCGATTTTATTTTTTAACGAAAACTCCAAGATGATCTGTTTGAAAAAGTGAAACCCTATAATCCAAAGCTCTCATACCAAATGTTATGCAACCAACTCACAAAGTAGAAGAAGAGATACATCAACGACTTAAAAATTATTTGCTTTGAGGGGGAAACCTCCTTTACATTACATAAATGAACAATTATTGGATGATACAAATGATAAGACCTCCTGGTATATATAGTACTCTAAGGGGTCATAATATAATCAAAGCCTACATAACAATAATAATGTAAGGGCACAACAATAAAAATAGTGGGCTTTTATGAGGCACGACAATAACAACATAGGGGATACATAGGGACGTCAATAACAATAGGGGGCTACACTAAAAATAAAAATAAGGGGAATACAATAGTATTATAGGGACCTAAAACAGATTTTGAGGCTCATGGCATATACTCTCAGAGAACGAGAAGTGAATAGTGCAGGGTGACCCCCATGGCCAACACTGATACTCGCGACGTTGCAAATGGAACTAAAGACCAAAAATAAGGTTCACTAGATTATGTAGGAAATGTATAAATCTGATTGATGAGAATGAACCTAGAGGAGATGCGGGTGCATAGTGAATTAACAAGTCAGAAACTTGGACTTTTGGAATCCAAAATCGACATGCTCCAATTGCCGTTTGATAGACTAACATTTAAAATGGAGGAAATGGCTATGGAAACAAATGGTTTAGATGTAGAGAAATGTGTTGATGCACTAGAGGATATGATGCATAGGAAGTTTAAGATGGTAGAGCAAGTTAGAGATGTAATCACTGTGAACACCAATTTGGACTAGGAGAAGAATAATCTTAGGTCAACCTAGAAAAAGAGAGCATGTAGTTAATTTGAAAGTTTAAAATAATAGTATATATATTACAAGTATGTAGATATCTTAGGTATTTTCTAGAAACTGTATAAGAATAATCTATTTAGAATAGATATGAATGGAATGGTTGTAATATGTAATAGATGTCAGTGTAGTTTTTTTATTACATAAAAATAAGCATGGCTTGAATATATACCAGGTTTTGGTCTGCAATCTAAAGAGATTTAATGGAAAATTATATATGTTCTTTAAAAATAATAATAGTAATAATCTAACTCTAAGGCCATAGTTAATTGAGGCATCAAATTAGTGTGTAAGAATTCCTTATTTGTGAGAGAAAGGACTTGTCTCCTTATAACAATCTATTAAAGTTTGCAGAGGTGTACATACTCTGCCCCACTTTGGATTTGAACTCATGATATCTTAGAGCAAGCATTTCACATATTAAAGGTGCATGCAATCATAATATCAAATACATATTTAAACTAAAGAGACATGATATTTATAAGGTGGAATCTAATTCTTCTACACCTTTGTCTTTTTCACTAATATAATTCCCTGTGAGATAACTATTTTTTGTACTTGAATGCATTTTTGAATGCATAAATGGATTCAAAACCTCTAAAAAAACATAGGGCATTCAAATTATAAATATTTAACAACTCAAATATACTATTTCAACAATTTTTGGCTACATTTTAAACAAAAGTCATCAAAAAAAGTATACTCGAGAAAAAGAAAACCATGTAAGCAAGAGATATCTTGATAGTGCTATCACTTTAAATTTAACTCTTAGTAACATATAATAATTAAAAAAGAAATTTGATGAAATGATGAAAGTCATCCTATTGCATGCACTCACTTATATAGGATGTGAGTAACACTGATTTCAAATTGCATTATTTTAACGTTTTAAAAAATAGGTATGCAAACTTTTGATATCAAGTGCCTTTTATTTACAATGTCAATTGCATCAAAGTAGTTATATTGGAGTGGAAATAGAAATAGAAATATAAATTGATATAGAAATTGAAATTGAAATTGAGATTAAGAATATTATATGTTTCCTACCAAATGGCATGTGTATGTACTTTATTGAATAAATTTGGTTGTTAACCTTGTTCACAATTACTTAAAATGTGTTTTCTAAAAATTTTGGCCTTCATATGTTATAACATTGAGACAGGTGTACAGGTCATGGTTTTAAGAATAGAACATTACCCTTTGCAAAGCCACTAGTCAAGAACAAGTGCAAAGATATGAAGCCTCTAATTCTAAATTTAGAAGAATCTTATGGTTCTTGTTATCTTTATTGTCTATATAGTAAAAACATATCACAAGAACAAGAATGAAAATTCTAGTTCTAAAATCACAACAATGTTGTGATTTGTGCTATCTGATGAGCCTTGGTATTGCAACAAGAATGTTGCAACTCCCAAGGCTACCAACTTCAATTATCAACCTGCGGTTCGTACAAAATTAAGAGGTATCAACACTATATGTGAAGTATACAATGTGTCCTTCCTTTGATTTCATGATGTAATGGAGTGAATGTAATAAAATCAAATCCTAAACTAATTGAAGAAAATCAAATGCTCGAAATGGAAACCTTAACTTATTGCAAGAAACAAAATACAAGGAAAGAAACCTATTCTAATTGCATAAATTAAATATCATGAAGTAAATTTCAATCAATACATTTCAAATAGTTTAGGTCTATTAACAGATTTCATTGGAAGTTGAAATCATCATTGTATTATCCATTTCATAAATATGTCCATTAGCCCAAATCGCTGAAATGTTTTGCATGGGTAAAGAGGAAAGTACTAAGTGGTCTTTAGTCTTCCCTAATCATTTATTTAGAGCCTAGGGGCCTTGATTCAACCCTGAGGGACAATAACCAAGCTTCTTGAGTGAATTTGGGCAAGTATATACATGTTGGAATGTTGCTATAGGAGATCTTGTAGTTACTATAGGAAACTGCAGATTTACTACATGAAACTATAATTCACCAAATGACCAAACAAATCAAATCCAAATTGGACGGGAAAATTTTTGTTATTGAATAGGATTTCTTAGGTCTCCATTCCAAGTGGAATCACTCAAAAATATCTCTGTTAACCCATGCTAAAAAATAGAAGAAAATTACTAGTCTAAAATCTATAATTTCGAGAACTAGTAAGCTAGTAAATCTATCAAATGCCTAACCTAATCAAGTGAATATTTAATGGGGTGATTTTTTTATTAACTAGAATGTTTTTGTGATCTAATGCAAGAGGATTCAACTTAATTGAATCTCATTAGCATGCTCTTAAAAATAGCAGAAATTTACTATTATTTGCCACAAAGGACTTCCAGAAATCTAGATTTGGGAATAAGCTAACTAATCCAAGTAACTCAATGATTACTATGACCTTCCAAATATGTTCCAATGATGAAATGATGCTTTTGATCCTACAAAATAACTTAATTCAACCATTTAACTCAATCCTACAACAATAAATCATCAATACTAAATGCAAAAATAGGAAAAAGACAACAACAAGAGATGCATGTGAATAAGAAGTGAAAAGAAGAAAAGTAAACGATACAAAAGGAATATGAGGCTCCTGTGATAGTCAAGCCCAAGGAAACCAGAGTCCTATGGAGGAGACCAACATTTAGAAACTGAACATGGCACCTATCTTCATTATTTCCATCAATACAATTACATCCCTGCAAAAAATGACAGTGGAGCTACAAAAATACAAGTTCTCTCCACAAGAGGACTAATACAAATCCGCCCCTAGAGGAAAATTCGACTTGGTACTTATAAAAAATGATTATGAAGCATTCCCCGTGAAAGGAGGAAGATTTCCCCACAAAAATCCCTTAATTAGTGGATCTGCTTCCTAATACTAAGAATCTACATTAAATGACACGGAACACATTCCTAGATTTTCTCAATCATTGGAGCTCCATAATCTGTGCAATTATTTCAAAATATCTTCTTGATTTATTACTTAATATTGATCATCTTTTAGTAGGGAGCAAGTCCCTAAATTATATCCTCTTCCAAATATTCATAATCTGCCCAATATTCTCATAATACTTCACAAAAATAAATAATATTAGGCACAAATATGCCATTATCCATAAACCTTCCTAATTAAAAAGAACATATTAAAGTTAAAAATACATTATCTAATGAAAAAATAGAGGTTTAATGTGCTGAAGTATGGTCAAACCCCCTTACTGAAAGTGTTTCCCATCCTCTGAGCAACTTAGTGACCTCATTGTGCTTCATTCATGGCCCTGGTGGCCTCTCTCTTATGCATTCCCTAGTCCTTTATCTTAAGAATATTGGTTGTAAGTTCTGCAAGGACAAGTACAAAAATGTAATTGTTCTTTTCATGATATTTTAACAGTATTCCAAGCAAAAAATATAACTTTCCTCTTTTCAAGTGAACTCTATTGGCTTGTATATCCATTTCATTCATATCCTCTCCTTTGAAACCTTCATTCCATTTTCACTCATTTTTCCAAAATTGTTTGAGCGTAGAAAAATCACAGTGTTTCTTGAGCCAATTATCCTTCCTTCTTCCCCTTATTCAAGATGGGTCCTTGAATATTTTTCATTTTGGCAAGGTCTTCCACATACTTTTCCAACCTCCTGTTACCTTTTTCCACCATTTGGACACCTCTAAAGCCTTCAAAACACCTTTAGATGAGAACTAGGACATCCTATAGTAATTCTTGTAGTAACTACAGGAAACCCTGTAGCAGCATGTTTAAACTCGTTTTGAGCAGAAATGATAGTCTGAACCTAGGATATGCCCTCAACTTGACTTCCATGCCTTTCTGCCCTTTCTATAACATCTTTTAGGCCTTGTACAAAAGCTAGAAAGAGATTGGAGACCTCTTAGAAAGCCTCTTTTCATCATTGTAGTTTGAGTTCTATTTTGATGGTGAATGCTTTATTGCCTTTTGTTGCCTTCTTCTTCTGTTTTGTGGCCTAGATGATTGCTTAATGGTCTTGGAGTTCTCTGTTTTGATTAGGTCTCTCTTAGGCACTGCCACTTTGGGTTTTAGCACAATTTGTTCATTTCTTCCTACTTGTAGCAGCATTTTGCCTTCATGTAGTAGTCATTCCTTCTCTATATGGGAGTGATGAGAAATGATGTAGAGGGTTTGGAGGATGATTCCAAGGCTTAGAGGGAGTAGTGTAGGTTTTTGAAAATGGAGAGGATGTGCTCTGTGTGTTTGTTTTCAAGAAATTTTCAAGGTGAGACAGAGCGTAGGGTTTGTTCTTAAAAAACATTATTTTTTTTCTTATGAAACGGGATGGATGAATGATAGATAGATAATGGATATGAAGTGGATGGAGGGCTTGGAGTGTTGTGGTTACTGGGCCTTTGCACAAATTTCCTCTTTTAATTGTTGTCCCCATTCCTTGAAATCATCACCCTTCTTAATTTGGTTTTTCCACATTACATGAGTGAAGGAGTTAGTTGTATTAACTAGTTGAAGGTGGTTGAGACTATTGACCCATCCTTAGCTTATAAAACCTCATCTCTCATGCATTGACAACAAATTTCTAACTATAATATGCTCAAGAGAAGAGGTCAAGAATATTGCATACCTGTACCTGATGGTTGTTGGAGAGGCATGCATGTTGCTGCTAAGTTGATGATCGATCCATGGTCCTCTAGAGGTGATAATTTCCTTTTTTTCTTCTGCACAAGTCTCCATAGCTTGGTGATTCTAAACCTATGTCTTCCAATTACCGTGAGCAAGATATCTTAGTCAAACCCGACCTTCTTGGAGTGTTGGGCCCGACCATGGGTGATGTTCACCTTCCCCACACTTTTCACAACTATCATACCCCTTACCAACACTTCATTTCCCCTTCATTGCCTTCCTATAGCCTTCATCTAGTTTCCTGTAGAAAACCAAGACAACCTGTAGTAAACTAGGACATCCTGTAGTAACTACATGAAACCCTGTAGAAGCTTGTTTAAACCCATATCTCCCGAATGGTATACTAGATTGACCTGAAATATTCTGAACATGTTGCCATCATCCATATCCACCTCCCCACAAAACCAAATTGGCAAATGGATGCACAAATCTCAAGAAAAAATAAAAATGGTTGTAACTGATGGAGGTCGATTTCTCAAAAACTATGCACTCGAATTCACTGAAATCTCTTGGGCATGTTACCATCATCCATATTCATCTCCCCATGAAACAAATTTGCAAATGGATGCATGAATATTGAGAAAATTCAAAAATGGTTGTAGGTGATGGAAGTCGATTTCTCGAAAACTATACACCAGAATTTGTTGAAAATTTCCTAGGCATGTTACTATCATCCATATGCATCTCCCCCTAAACCAAATTGGCAAATCGATGCATGGTTTTCAAGACATGACAAAAATAATTTTATGCTCTATTTATTTTTGTTTCTTGTAGTAACTACAAGATCTTCCTGTAACATTTTAGGACAACAAGGAAAAAGAGTGGTAAAATATTGGAAATGATGAGTGGATGGTGGAAATAGATGAGGGTGATGTATTGGCATATACTTGATCCTTCTGGAATTTGATAAAAGAAGGAGAAAGTCCAAGTTTGGCTTCCTTTGACTAGGCTTTTGATCAAATTTTCTTTTGGTGGCTAACTTGTTTTTGTTGCTTGTAGAGGTTGGAGAACACCTACATTCACGAGAGAGATATATGGAGCAAAGATTTTTATTTTTTCTTCTTTTTTCTTTTAGGCCTACTGGCCACCTCATTGAGTCTTTCAACAAGTAGGTCTGCCTAAGTGCCTCAAAGGAGGTTTTCAGCTAAGATTTTTTTTTTCCAACTCATTGACTACCTCATGGAGGTTTTCAATCAATGAGCCAATCTCAGGCGCCTCAAAGGAGGTTTTCACCTAAGATTTTATTTTTTCCTCTTATTTTTCATTCTTAATTTCTTTTCCTATCCTACTCAATTAGTTTCAGTGTAGGAATAATTCCAATTGAGGCACTTGCATAACTAGATGATAGATAAAATTATGTGTAGGCTCAAAACATATTCTTTGACATGTACCTAAATGTAAGATACCAAATGATTTGAATTTGATGATATCAATATCAATTGAAGAAGAGAGTATCGCTGCAACTTAGTGACTGTCTGGAACCATATTTCAATATAGTTGTGATGCCCCTGGTGCACTTACTAATTTGGATAATCTTGGATGTCATCTTCTTCCATGAAATTCAGATCTTCTTCTTCCTTTTTTATTCTCTTGAACACATAGAGGATCTGATGGTGAACATGAGGGAAATTTCTGAATCTCTGATTTTGATGTTTGGTCTTCGTCAAGTGCAACCCATGATTCTTTGGTCTTCTAATTTGAATCTTCTTTTTCTACATGTTGTCCTTCAATGATATAAAGAGAAGCTCTTTTTTGTGATACTCTTCCTGAGCTAAGATGAATACCATTTAGATCAAGAGGAGATGTTTGGAAGTGTTGTACCTCAACATTATAAGTGGGCTAAGCTACTTCATTGTGTGGGTTCGGAAATGGCGGTACAGGTAATTGAGTGGGAGTGGATATTTGAGATGGATGTGGTTGGGGTTGTGGTGTAGGTGTAGGTGGATGGTAAGGATAACATGGAGTTGAGTATGTAGGATATTGAGGAAAATATTGAGGATATTGTGGATGGATCCCATAAGTTCCTTGCCAACCTTGTTGCCAATATTGGTTTTGGGGTTGAGATGACCAAAGTTTCCAAGGAAAGGGCGTGTTACAATTACTTTGAGATGGATGTGCATTAGCTTGAAATTGTGAATTAGGCTCTTGCATCATATTAGGTTAAATAGATTGCCATGGTCCTCTTCGAGCTACATAATATAGTTGCATTGACAATTGACTTTATCCATTGTCCTCTTGGTAAACTTCCTTCAACCTTGGTAATGAGGGGAAATATTTAACATCATGTGATTCTGCATGGACAACACAAATACCAATATCTTATTTTTTCTCATTTTGTATTCTTAACATTTCTACTTGTTCACTTAAACTGCTAAGAATTTATGTTTTAAAGTTATCAAACAAATTTCCAAGTTTAGCTTGACTTACCAATCTTGATATTGATTGAATTACTCTTGCCCTTCCTCTTGAAATGTGCTTGCATATTTCACAAATTTCTTCAAATGATAATTGGTACACATCACCTTTACTCATGAGATCAAGGAGATCAATCCACTCATCCTTAATTGTTCTAAGAAAGAGGGTTTTTAGTATGTCGAATCTTAGATGATGTAGTTTTTCCCTCTTAACATTATACATGAACCTATCTATTAGATACTCTAGATTCTCATCTTCTTTTTTATTCATTCTAAATATTTCTTCTTTAAGATCATGATCTTTATATTTTTCTAGAAATATCTTTTGCATCTCACTCCATGATCTTATTGAATTAGTCCATAAACTCATGAACCATTTAAGAGCTCTATCATTCAATGTTGCCAGAAACAATCTCAATTTTTTAGTGTTAGTAAATAACCATAATATTTACAAAGGATTTAAAATTCAAAGAGAAAGGTTTCCAGATTCTTTGACCTTAAACCATGAAATTTTGGAAGAAAATATGAAGGGATGTTCTTAATGTGAACACTATCATTAGTATCTTGAATGGGAAATATGAGAGGATCTTCCTCATTGTCATCATCTCCATCCATTTCTTCTACATTCTTTGCCATATCTTCTTCTTCTACCTACAAAATTGGATGGTTATGTGGCTCTTATTGCACCATGTGATCAAATCGGGGGGTCGGTTGGTGTTGGATAAATTTTTTGTTTTTATGATTGAATGAAAACACTAATGTGATGCACTTTTCTGTTTTTGAAATAAAATATGCCTAATGCAAATATTTTTTGTTTTTGAAAAAAGTAAAAATAAATTAATCAACTAGGGAAGAAAACAATGCATACTTTGACACCCCCCCTGTAGGAGCGCCAAAAAGTGATGAGCCTCGGTATTGCAATAAGAATGTTGCAACTCCCAAGGCTACCAACTTTAATTATCAACCCGACGACCATACAAACATAAGAGGTATCGACACTATATGTGCAACATAAAATGTGTCCTTCCTTTTATGTCATGATGTAATGGAGTGAATATAATAAAATGAGATCCTAAACTAATTGCAGAAAACAAAATGCTTGAAATGGAAACCTTAACCTATTGCAAGAAAGAAAATACAAAGAAAGAAACATATTGTAATTACATAGAGTAAATATCATGAATTTAATTTCAATCATTACATTTCAAAGAGTTTAGGTCTTAGCAGAGTTCATTGGATGTGGAAACCATCATTTTATTATCCATTTCATAAATCTGTGCATTAGCCCAAATCGCTAAAATGTTTTGCATGTGTAAAGAGACAAGTACTAAGTGGTCTTTAGTCTTCCATAATCATTTATTTAGAGCCTAGGGGTATTCATTCAACCCTAAGGGGAAATAACCAAGATTCTTGAGTGAGTTTGGGCAAGTATATACATGTTGGAAAGCTGCTACAGGAGATCATGTAGTTACTACAAGAAACTGCAGATTTACTACAATAAACTATAATTCACCGAATGACCAAGAAAACCAAATCCAAATTGGATTGGATATTTTTTTTTATTGACTAGGATGTCTTAGGTCTCCATTAAAAGTCGAATCACTAAAGAATACCTCTATTAAGCAATGGTAAAAAATAGCAGAAAATTACTAGTCTAAATTCTAGAAATTTGAGAACTATTGAGCTAGTTAATATATCAAATGCATAACCTAATCAAGTGCAAATGCAATGGGGTAATTTCTGTTATTAACTAGACTGTTTTTTGATATAATTCAAGTGGAATGAACTAGATTGAATCTCTTTATCATTCTCTAAAAAATAACATAAATTTACGGTTATTTGCCACAAAGGACTTCTAGAAATATAGATTTGGGAATAAGCAAACTAATCCAAGTAACTCAATGATTACTATGACCTTCCAAATCCATTCCAATGATTAACTGATTCTTGTGATCCTACAAAATAACTAAATTCAACCATTTAACTCAATCCTACAACAAGAAACCATTAATACTAAATGCAGAAATAGGAAAAAGACAAGAACAAGAGACGCATGTGAATAAGAGGTGAAAAGAAGAAAAGTAAATTATACAAAAGGGATTTGAGGCTCTTGGGATGGCCAAGCCCAAGGAAAATCAGAGTCCTATGGAAGAGACCAAGGTTTGGAAGCTGAACATGACACCAACCTTCATTATTTGCATCAATACAATTGCATTCCTGCAAAAAATGATGGTGGAGCTTCAAAAATACGAGTTCTCTCCACAAGAAGACTAATAAAAATCCACCCCTAGAGGAAAATTCGACTTGGTACTTATAGAAAATGGTTTGGAAGCATTCCCAATGAAAGGAGGAAGATTCCCCCCAAAATCCCTTAATTAGTAGATCTAGTTCCCAATACTATGAATCTTCATTAAATGACAGGGAACACATTCCTAGATTTTCTCAATCATTGGAGCCCCAGAATCTGTGCAATTATTTTTGAATGTATTCTTTATTTATTATTTAATGTTGATCCTCTTGTAGTAGAGAGAAAGTCCCTAAATTATCTCCTCCTCCAAATCTTCATAATCTGTCCAATATTCTCACAATATTCCACAAAAATAAATAATATTAGGCACAAATATGCAATTATCCATAAACCTTCAAAATGAACATATTAAAGTTAAAAATACATTATCTAATACAAAAATAGATGTTTAATGTGCTGAAGGATGGACACACGTGCTTTAATTTATGTATAATTTATAGGCCCATCAATATCTTTATTGCTCATATACTAAATCAGTAAATATAAGTGAGCTAATATAATCAGGATAAAATATCCATATTTTTTGTGTAAGCGGTATATCTTATGATCTAAAATTTGAAGCAAAAAAATAATCATAATAATATCGTTAATTTGATTAATTCACCTTCAATCTGAGATGCCAAAAATCCCACAATAGTCATTTTTTAAGGTCAACATTTCGAGTCTATACTAAGACTTATCGTCAGGACAAGTCATTTATAGATAAATTTTCCGATGACAAAAATCTTGCCATGTTGCTAAAAGAAATTGGGAATCTAAAAATGAGGGGCAAGGAAAAAGTAAAGGATTGTAATTAGAGGTTTAAACGTTTATTGAATAAGTTCCCTGCCGATGTTCAACGATATGATTCTATCACGAAATATTATTACAGAATTTCCTTGCATACTAATATTTTAGTGTTTGTTGGGGGATCTTGTGAACTGGAAAAATGCTCTCCTCCATTGTTATGTGAATCGTGTGACCTAGCCTGGGCTCACGCTGCTCACAACCGCCTTCCAGCAGCCTCCTGCCGCATCAATGGAGCAAATGGACTCTCTAGAAGATAGAGATCCATCATCAGATCATCAACAGGAACATGAAGACTCTGCAAACGCATTTGCATCCCTCATCTCTACAATGGGACCTCCAAAAAACAGGTCATCATTAACCATGTTTATTAAGAGACTGGATGATATTCCTGAGATCTCCCCTTCTCCGAATCTCCCTCAACGAGCAGCACTATCCCTTGCAGAATGTGGCTTGGTTGGCCAGTTCACAGGTTTATGGCCATCACCCAAGTTTGTTCAGAAATGGGTAGAAAGAAACCGGACATCGCCAATCAATGGGAAAATCTCCATAAGGTTTTGTGGAAGAGGGTATTATACCTTTCATTTCGAAACAAAAAAAATATCATGATTTAATCTTCAGGAATGACCCATACTTCATGGATATGACAGGACTATATTTAAACCGATGGACTCCTGATTTTGAACCTGAAATGGATGTCCCCAGCGCTGTGCCAGTATGGGTCAGATTACCACATCTTCCTCTTCACTGCTGGGAAGATGAATCAGTAAAAGCTATTGGGAATGTAGTGGGGAAATACATCGATATATATGAACCAAAGAAAAACATGCATGCATGCGCTAGGATCTGCGTAAAAGTGGACTTAGGGAAATGCCTCCCGGAAGCAATAAAGATCAAATTCGACCAATAGACGCATATAAAATAGCTGGACTACGAACAAATCCCCTTCAAGTGCAAGGTATGTCATGAATACGGTCATTTTGCAAATAGATGTCCAAAAAAGAAAGAAAATGAAAATGCAGAACAACCGGAAAACAAATGGGAACAAGTCAAGCAGAAGAAATCATCCAACAAACATCCCCTTACTTCCTCATCACAGCGTCAAGCATCCATTGAACCCTCCTCGCCATCACCCAACGCAGAAATCCCCTCATCTTTATAAACCCCAATCCCTTTGGTCCCTTGGAAGAGCCCTCAGCTCCCCCCTCTCCACGATCGCCCCCACACCCACCCAACTCCCCTATCATGCCATCAATCCCTATAAACCTCCGCTCTCCCCCTCCCCCATCAGTGAATCAAATTTTAACCAGGAATCAGTCCCTCCAAACCATTGAATAAAAAAAAATAATAATAATAATAATAAAATTAATTAATTAAATTAAATAAATTAATAATAATAATAATATAATAAAAAATTAAAAAAAATAAAAATAATAAATAAATATTAATAAATTAAAAAAAAATAAATAAATAATAAAAATCTAACATGAAGCAGTAGCTAAGGAAATGGCACTAGACATGCAACAACCAATGGATTCCTTCTTTGGAAAAAGTTATGGGAATAATGACAAATACCAAAATCAGCATAGAGGGAAAGGCCCCTCATTCCATCAAACAAATAAGTAATGATCGTGGTCTCCTAGAATTGTCATGGACTGGGAACACCCTTCAAAGTGAATGCAACGTGAGATATATTAGCAGAAGAAACCCCAGATATATTCATGATCCAGGAGGCCAAAAAAAGCAGTCAAGAATAAAAAATAAATGATTAAAAAATAATAAAAAAATAAAATAAAAAATTATGAAGGAACAACAATACATGTCATATGGGTGTCAGGAGGAATATGTACACTATGGAAGAAAGGAAAATGGGAAATGATGCAACAAAAAAAGGGAGCAACATTGGATCAGAGTAGACCTAAAAGAAATAAACACCAAGGAGCAATACAACTTCCTCAACATTTATGCCCCAAATCACTACAAGGAAAGAGAACAATGTTGGAGCACAGGATAGGAAACTCTAAATGAAACTAAAAATAGAAAAGTGATCCTAGGAGGGGACCTTAAATTGGTTTGAAATATTGAGGAGAAATTTCGAGGGTCCTACCATGCAGATCCATCCAGGGAGGCTCTGGAAACAACCATGGAATAGAACAAGTTAATTGATATCCCACCAAGCAATGGGAAGTACACATGGAATAATAAAAGGGTGGGAAAAATCAATATAAAAGAGAGGTTGGACCGTATATTGGTTCAAGAAAACATCGTCTCAAGTTTTAACTCAGCAAGATCAAAAATTCTTCACGCTACTACATCGGACCACAAGCCGGTGGAAATCATTTTGAGCAAAATGGATAACCAAGGGCCTTTACCTTTCAAGTACAACCCAATATGGGACAACAATGAAGATCTTAGAAATCTAATTTCATATGTATGGGCACAGAAGGTCATAGGTTTGCTTCACTTTGTGTGGGAAACAAAATTAAAAAATTTGAGAACAAAAGTGAAAACTTGGGCAAGGGAAAATGAAATGCAAAATTAAAAAAGGAAAGCAGAGCTAAATAAAAAAATGGACAACATGCAAGAGGAAAAGGAAAATAAAGAGGAGGATAAACAAGACTATCTACAAGAAAATGAACTTTTTTGGGAAATTTATAGAGAAAATAGGAAAGAAGAAGAAGAGATGAGATTGAAGTCAAGAAGTCTTTGGTTGAATGCAGGGGACAAAATCACAACTTTTTTTCACAACTCCATGCAAATAAGAAGAGCAAGAAAATAGATTGACAAAATCCAAGTGGATGGACAAGAAATTAAGGGAGCGGAGGCGCTGAAAAGAACAATACATAATCACTTTAAAAACCTCCTGATAACGAATGAAGAAACGACAAACTATGAGAATTTCCTACAGCACACTCAAAAAAAGATAAGAGGAGGACAAAATGCAGAAATAATGAGAGAAATCTCAGAAGAAGAAGTAATGGCGGCAATATGGAGTCTCCACCCAAATAAGGCACGAGCCCCAGATGTATTCACAATAGCCTTCTATAGGCAGCACTAGAAAACCATAAAAAAAAAAAAAAAAAAAAAAAAAAAAAAAAAAAAAGAAAGGTAAGGAATGTAATAAAAAAAAAAAATGGGAGGCGACACAAAATCTTCTTATCTGGCATTAATTCCAAAGGAATCAAATCCCTCCACCTTCAACAGATTCCGACCAATCTCTCTATGCAACTCTTGCTACAAGATAATAACAAAGATCTCATAGCAAACAGAATCAAGAAAGTGCTCTCGGAAATAATATAGGAAAATTATGGAGGCTTTGTTCCAAGTAGGAAGATTATCGATAATGTTATTGTTGTCTAGGAAGCCATCCACTCAAGCATACATAGAAAAGAAAAAGGAACTATCATAAAACTATATATGGCTAATGATTTTGACAAGGTTAGTCTACCATAGCTAATGGTTGTTCTAAAAAAATTCGGGTTCTCAAAAGAAATTATAGAGGTCATCCAAGCATGCATCATGGATCTGTGGATAACACCGTTTATAAATGGAAGACCAAGTAACTTCTTCCAAAGCTCAAGAGGTTTGAGAGAGGGGGGTCCTCTATCTCCTTTCCTCTATATCAAAATGGAAGATACTCTAAGTAGAGCACTAGAAAAACAAAGGAGAGAAAGAACCATTACTGGACTGCAAATCACAAAAGGAGTCAAAAGCATTAACCACACTCTGTTTGCAGATGACACTCTTGTTGGGAGGTGCCTCAACCATAATTTCTAGAATATTTAAAAAAGTTTTGGAATTTTTTTGCAAGTCTCTGGTAGTCTCTTAAACAACACAAAATGCAGAATATATGGTTGGAACACCTCTCCCAAAACCATGCAACGAATCTCACTGATTCTTGATATCCCTATTCAAGAAAGATGGACTCACTTCTTTTATCTAGGACTACCCATCTCAAAAGGGAATATGAAAGTAGAGCTATGGATCAAACAATTTGAAAAAATGAAAGAGAAAATCCAAAAGTGGGGTATGATGTGCCTGAACATGGTAGGCAAGGTAATTTTGATTAAAGCCTTACTCACGACGCTCTCAATATATCAATATGCTACAATTCTAGCACTTGCAAGTGCACATAAGCAAATGGAATTAATAGTAAGAGGCTTCCTCTGGTAGAGAGGGAAACAAGAGAACAAAAAGTTTAGTTTGGTAAAATGGAAGCAAGTAACATTACCGTATGAAACATTAGGCTTATCTATAAGACTGCCTGTCCTAATGAATGTTGCATTAGACATGAAAATCGTATGGAGAATGATAATTGGTAAGGAGAGCTAGTGGAAAAAAATTCTAGCCACAAAATATAAGAACCACTCAAGAACAAATTTATTGACTAAAAATATTCCAACAAGACAGTGCACACAAGTTTGGAATCTTGTGAAGAAGATAACACCTCTAATTAGCAATCGTATTTGTAAAATTCCAGGCAATGGGAAAATGGTCTTAATATGGGTGGACAGAATTATGGGGAAGGAGACCTTAAACCTCCACTTGGGCCATGAAGACATTCAAAAAGGAATGAATGACAGAAGCGTGAAAACTCTACACTCAATCTCCAAATGGGAAAATCGAAATTGGAAAGAATGGCATATCACAATAATTCCCCCAAATCTGAAAGGTCAATGGGACAGCCTTAGGCAGAACCTCAAAGGAGCAACACCAACAAGCATTAAGGAAGAAGACACTTTTGCATGGGATCCAAGCAGAGAATGCTACACAGTTAAGACTGGCTACACAACTCTTCAAGAACAGTAGAACCAACAAGAGTGGGCACCATGGAAGTCAGTGTGGAAGATTGAAAGTCTCCCTAAAATCAAAATCTTCATATGGACACTGTTAAAAGGGAAAATTCTCACCAGTAAAAAGCTAAAAAAAAGGGGTTTTTATGGTCCATCCAGGTGTCCGATGTGCTTGAAGGAAGAAGAGATTATTCAACATCTCTTTCTAGACTGCATGGTAACAAAAGAGTGTCGGAAACAACTATCAAGCCCCCTGGAAATCAATCTAAATTTTTCCAAAACTTTTTTGGATTTCTTTCGAGAATGGAAAAAGACATACCCTTACTCGACAAAGAAAAAGGCAATGTTAAATAGGTTCTAGGAATGCCCCCCAACAGTGCTTTGTTCGCAAATTTGGCTCTCAAGGAACAAGAGCATTTTCAAAGATCAACCACCAAGAATAGGGAGAATATTATCAAAATCATGGGGTCTGACATTTGAATTCATAAATATGAAATGCACTACAAAAATTGACTACAATCTCCTACAATAAGAAGAAAGAGATTAGATCAGTAAAGCAACAATAAAAAACAACAGAAAAAAATGTCTCATGAACACTCCTACAGCCTAGAACTAGAAAATTCGACTAAATGAAGAAGAATTCAAAACCTAGAAAGAAAACAAAAAAAGATATTTCTTGTTCTTTGATGGGGAATCTAAAAAAAACCCTGGGAAAGCAGGTGTTGGAGGTATTATAATTGACCCATGGGGGAAAGCGATGGTCTCCTATGAATGGGGATTGGGAGAAACTACAAACAACAAAGCAAAAGCCTACAACTTGCTACTGAGCTCAAGGATATTTAAAAAGAGAGCCATCAAAGACCCAATAATATTGGGAGACTCAACGATCATCATAAAGGCAATGGAAAGCAATAAAAATCCTACAAATGCAGCCATGAATAGGATATTGTAACGAATAAAAAACAAACTGGAAAATGCAGGTAAGGTCACATTTAAGCATATTTTAAGAGAGCATCACAAAACAACAAACCATTATGCTAATAAGGAAACTGATAGAAGGGAAGGAGATATCAGGGAAAATGAAGAGTTCTATCACAATTCAATCCCTTACCTCTGTCAAATCAGTTATCATGATAAATAACACACTCCTCAAAAAAATCCAGAAGATCAACAAAGAGATCAGTCCAAGGACAACATCAAATTAGTTCAGAGATATTCCAGCAGCTCAATCCATAAGGAAATCATGTGAATCAAAACAAAAATCCTGAGAGTATCCAATTTTAATATCAGTTCGAAGACCAAGGTGTAGAAGCATTTCGTGCATTGGAACGGTGATGTGAATTGTCTTCTCCATGACAGTCATCTATCATGGACTCCCCTCTTTAAATCACAAGCATTCCCCTTCTCCACTTCATTGCAGCCTTGTCAAAGAGAATTCTGAAATCATTCTTTATCATTCCTCTCATCAACCTCAAGAAATATTTTCCTCACACTCTCTTGATCTGATCAATATTCTGAGTCCCTCAACCATTAATTCTTATCCATCTAGTCATCGCTATGAGCCTCCCTCCATAAGTGCAAATGTTGGATACACTTCTATGTGCGCAAAGGATCATAAAAAGTGCCCATATATCAGTTATCTCCTTTGCCCTCCCTTATCAAAGCATGAGATTTCCCCTCCATCTCCCGACTGTAATAACGTTAAGAAGATCATTGTAGCTGTTGCTTCTAGTTTGCCCCATCGTCTCACTGGATCCTCAACACATAAAAATCTAAGATCCTCACCCATCAGCGCTCTTTCAGCCATCCATTTTGACCACTATGTTTCTCTAAGTGAGAAATATATAAAGAAAGAGCTCCCCTTCAATCCTGAAGTCTTCAGGGAAGCCCATTTCAAAGCTAGCAGTGCTTCCAACAACAGTAAGGAAGTTTTACAGCGGGGGGAAAATAAATAAGACAATAGAAAGAAGAGGAAGAGACACCATAGAAATGGAAGCAATAAAAGACTAAGGAACAACATTCACGGGAAGCACTCCAAAATCATAGAGAAATAAGCTATTATGATGGAATTTAATCTGGTGGAGAAAGTTGCTAGGAATGACAGTTATGCCATCTGTAAGGCCAACAAATTCATGATATGCAGGCTCCAAGAATCAATTTAGGATCTCAGATCAAAGATGAAAATGGACGTTAGCTACCAAAAGAAGAACTTTGAAAGCCATAAAGCGAAAATAATCGCATTAAAAAATAAGTGTGTGCATCTGGAAGCAATTGTGGCTTTCGTAAAAAAACTCCACTCTAAGTCAGGAGGGAGAAAATTTAGTTTGTCAAGGAAAAAAGCATAAATCATATCAGGAGCATTCAGTAAACCAATACTGATCATTTCCAAGTACTACAATAGATATCAAGTAATATGTTTTGCAAATTTATCTTGTTATCAAGCTAATACGTAATGAAATATGCCAGAATAGTTATAGGTACCAATAGAATGGCGGGCAATTAAGGCGTAAGGATAACCGGCAAAATCACATTAATGAGCCACGAAGAGGGCGAACAGCCGACTTTGAATTTGAAATCATATATAACAAGCAAGAAAAGGGGCACACCACAAAGTTTGATCATTCGAAGACTAACATGCCCTGGGTTCAAGCCAAGAGAAGCAAGATGAATGACAAAGTAATGGAGGAAAGCCCGTGGTTTCAGGCATTGCCAAAGGAATACCGAGAATCCTTCCTCAAGTCAATAAACCCTACCACGGAAAGTCCACAGAATCCCACGTCGCAAGCAGCCGAAATCCCTAAATCACCCAGGATGTCCCAGACCAAAAAGGACCCCCAGATACCAGGACCAATAAGGCGGTCACTGCGAAATCCGTGCTTTAGCAAGCCCACAATAGAAGAAAAGGGCAAAATTGTTACAATTGAAAGCGACAAGGAGGAAGAGGGATCCCCGAAATATATCGAATAAATAAATCCCGAGGAGGAAACTATCCAGCCAATGCGACATTCCAAGGATGTTCCTCCAAGAAAAGGGAAGGATAAGGTCCCTCCCAATCTAGATGACGTTGACAATATACTCATCACCCCATCTCTTTTGAAAGGGGTTCTAGTTGAAAGCACGGTGACTCGCTGGATCTCGACGACAAAATTTGAAGACTGGGACCTTGCAGATACAGAAAAATTTCCCCATTTGGCGACCAGCGAACAGATGGAGCAGAGCGCGCAAGGGACGGCTATGACACTTCAGCCAAAGGAATGACTGCGAAAGGTGGAGAAAGTTGGGTTGCTGTGTCTCCTATCCATTCCCCACTTTCTCCAGCCCTCTATTACAATATTGGTCATTAGACAGTTTCTCTGTCTCGTACATGATGGATACTTATGGCTCGGCAAACCCATCCACATCACGGCAGACCTCATTCATAGGATCTCACTGCTTCCCTGCGAAGGGAGAAACCCCAAGGAAATTGTCGATAAGAGCGACAATGTGGCGATGAAATAAACCCTGAAAAAAGAAATATAAGCTAGAGAAAGGGCAGCGAGGGTACGTTATTGATAGTATCTCGGACAAAGCAATCCACGTTGCTACCCAATCACTAGCAGGGAAAGTGATGCGGAAATGTCACGGCACCGAGGTTCCAGCGATCGTCATTGTACTAGCTGAGGAATGCGCAGCTGGAGAACGGTTCAATTGGGCGCAGTTCCTTTGTGAAGAATTTCTGACCAACTGTAGGGAGGTCCAAGAGGAGGGAAAGACCTTCCACTATGTTGGTCAATCCTGGTCCAAGGAGGGAAACTGACTATCTGCAAGTAGTTCAGTGGTAACCAGCACAATGGACAACAGCAGCCACGATGGAACTCCACGCCAGGGAAGGGCGCGCAGAATAGGTACTCAGTGAAAAGAGAATTAATATAGAACAGTTGAGCCTCCAATGGGACGAAGCCATCACACAGTCAACAATTGGAGCAACTTGTAGGAGAAGCATGTTCGTGTGCCCCTGAGCGAGAGATTACAGTCGACTTACCTGATGGCATACGAATCCACAAGCTGGCTAGTGGGTTCCATGATGCCAAGGAGGAGGCCGCGAGGATTTAGTTGGAGCTTGGCTTGCAGATCGCAGAGCTGAAATTGCAAGTACAGCCTTCGATGCCACCAAAGGTCACCAAGCAGCGCAAAAGCATCATTAACTCTGGGCGGGAAACGATCATACGTTCTATGAAGGATTGCACCAACTTGTTGGCTCAGTCGCTTATTACGCTCACTTCACTTCAGGAAGATACAACCCTACAGTGACTGGAAACAACGACAAGGGAGCTCCAGCAAGCCTACGATAATGCCAGAGGGACCACGCAGATAGTTTCTATTACGCAGGGCTTGGCCAAGATGAGGGAGGCCCAGGCCCTGAAAATACAAGCTGATGCTGCCCGACAAAAGGAAGCAGTGATTAAAGAACGACTCCAGCCATGGATTGATAAGGCATTCGAGGTTTCCACCGCCATCGAGCACAAGGTGGCACACATGCAAGCAGAATATGAACCCGGGGAAGCAGCTGAGACAGAGACTGATGTGTCGATGGCACGCGTTGAATAGGTACAGCGTATGGTGGAAGAGTTTGCTGCAAGTACAAGAGAAGCACAGAAGTTCCTAACCGACCTCCGTGCGAAGATTATCACACCAACCAAGTGACTCGAGACGAGTCACGATGATTATGTTGGGGGATTGTTGGGTAGCAGAGGCCCCGCGTAATGGTTTTGGGGCTTAAAGCCTGCAATTTTGAGTAAAGGTATGGTAAAGGCTCCGGGAGATGCGCGAAGCGAATTGTAATGATTCAAGTCAAAGGGTTTTCCGCCTAAAGATAATGTAAAATAATTCGGCCCGCCCATGGTCTGCGGACCATGGAAATGTATAAATAGAGCAAGGCTCTAGAGTTAGGAGTCAGTTTTTCGATATGTACTTTTGGATCTTGAATGTAATGGGTTTTTGAAGGAAGAAGTCTTAAAGTGTATGTAAGTCCGAGTCAAGGGTGTTGGTGGGTAGATAGAGGCTCTGCGGTTGTGTGTACAGAGGCCTAGTAGAATCCGCAATTGTATGCGTGGACCCCTGCAGCTGAGTGCGCAGGGAAGATTTGGTTGTATTAGTGAAAGAATTGAATAAAGATAAGTTGGTTCTGAAATAATGTGTTGAATCTAAATTATTGCGGATCTGGTTAATTTATGGTTGATATATTTGTTTGATCTGTGTGCGTATGCTTATATATTGAGTTTATACAAATCTATATCTTTTTCTGGGTGTGTGAACTGGTTATCTCTAGTAAATAGACTGTAAACCGTAGATCTGATCTATAACAGCTCACTAATAATAAGTATTAAGGAATTGACTTGTTCCGGATCTACGTGGAAGCCCAAGGGTGTGGAAACCTGGTTCCAGCACCCTCCCCTGCTACCTCAGATGAGACCTCAGTCCGCACTCAGCAGGCTGTTGCCGAAAGGGTCGGTAGCTGCAGGATGTGTTTGGCTAAATAACTCTTCCGAACCTAGGTCAAGCCCATATAAGCCAACAAATGGATTAGTGGAGGGTTGATCATCAAGACAGGATTGATTGAAATAAACCGAGGTCAAAAGGAAATATTTATCTTAGGAGCACAACTTAATGAATTAGCAAGAGGGTTGACTAATCAAAGCTAATTCGTTGGAGGGAGGCGATCATGGAGGATCGCGAGTAGCGTTTACATTGGAATCCTGATCGAAGGGATTAGAAAATGAGAAATTTTTGGGCCAAGAGGAATGAGAGACATCTGTAACATTGGAGAGCTCTAGATGATTTAGACGAATGGATGAGAGAGGATGAATGAGAAGTGGAACTACTGAATGAACAAAATTATCGCACTAATCGATGGAAGAAACCCTGGAATCAATTACGAGATTTCGCTGACAGAGAGACCCCAAAACATTGTTCTCGCTCCATTGGGAAGGATCAGTTCCACACTCTAGATGCGCAAGGTTATTGATACAAGAACGCAATGCAGAGACTTTATTCATATTAATCCTACCGACGGAAGAATAAATCAAAAAAAGGGAACTATCATAGGAAGAGGATTTTCCCTCGAGTTTGAGAAATTTCTTAAAATTTTTATCCTCCCATATTTCTTCCATGCGCAGAGATTTCAATGTCGAACAAGCTTTAATCCTTGTCCAAAGGGAAGAGGAAATCACGAGAGGAAGATCCATATGTTCCATTAAGCTCATTATGGAATGAGAAATTGATGGTACCCTGCCTTTCCTCAACGTTCTTGTTTCAAAAAGAGATGATGGTTATTTCTCCCACCAAGTTTTTCGGAAGAAAACTCACATTGAGCAGTATCTTCATGCTAATTCGCATAATTTCCCTACTCAAAAGTTAGGCGTTCTCAACACCTTAGCCACTCGAGTGCTAAGAGTTTCTGATGAAAAACACTTAAAAGATGAGAAAATCCATATCCCTAATTTTTTAACTAAGAATGGGTATAGTAGGCACCAGCGTCTTAGAGATTTCCTTAAGGTTGAAAAGGTCCCATGATTAAGAAAGATCGATTTTCAGGGGTTCATCCTCCATTTATCCAAGGGACCACTAACAAGATTGCTAGGATCCTAAAGAACCATAAGGTTCCTTCAACATTTAGGCCCCTAAAAATTATTCGAAGCTCCCTTATATCTGTGAAGGACCCTGTGGACCTTAAAGATGGGAAAGGTGTTTATGTCATTCCATGCTCCTTTGGGACTCGGTACATTGGTGAAACTAGTTGCTGATAACTACTACATGATAAAATCTAGATTCTGATACTATATGTTGAACAAAAATCCCATATCCCATATGTAATGATATAAAATTAATTGTTTTGACAACTGAACAACTTTAACTTTATATAAAGTATGCGCAACTTTGTATAAACGTATATGCAGACAAGGGAAAGTAATTGGTTTGATAAAAGCCTAACCTAAAAATAATAATATAATATTTCCCTAAGCCATGAACCCATGATGAAAAGGTGTTACATAGTTAAACTTGCAGGACAACGCAATAAATTTCAGCGTTAAGTGTGAATGCCATCTCATGTAGCATGAATTAATTAGGTTGGTGAGTCATGACCTTGAGGCTTCCAGTGAGTAGTTACCACCCTACCAGTTATGTTCACAACTTCCAAACTCCAATTCAAGTTCCAAATTCTAGCCATTTTAGCTATCACAGTTTGAGAATAGATTGCAGAACACTCGCAGATTTTGAGAATAGGAATATGTTCAATGGTTCTTAAGCTTCTTGTTGATTGATTTCGCTACAGGTAGGTGGTTTTTGCACTTGATTCTTTTGTGTTTTTGTATGAAAATTCTTTTTCTTTTTTATCCGAAAATTTTGAAATAATGTCTCCATTGAATATATTTACATTCTTGATCAAACTTGATTTTAATATATGAACAAAATCTTCTTGTGTTTGTTCTTGCTGGACTTTTCTCTGCTATTCACATAGATTATTAAAAAAAAAATATTTACAATTATAGCGAATGAATGACTATTGGTTAGAAGTAAAAATCAATTTATAAAATTCAAGGTCATAACAAAAATTAGCTTGTCTACTTGGCTTTCTATTCAAATAGAGGTTTTTTGTACATTTTATTTCAGTAAATAATGGATTTTTCCAATTCGTATATTAGAAATTACCCATTCATCACCCAAAAATAAACTTAAAACAACCAAAAACTCAATTCAGAAATACAACTTTCTTAAACCCAATTTAGAAATACAACTTTCTGAAACTAATTTTAATTAGAACCCTACAACAATAATCAATACACTAGATTAAAACGACAGGGCAATTGTAGAATGGTAACTAATTGCCATAATTTATGATCCATCAAAAGCCCAACAATACAACTGATTACAATCAAAGAGGGTAAAATGGCCATCTATTTCATTATTTCCACAATCATAAACCGTCAACCATTTACATTTAAGACTACCATGTCTTTACCACAAAAACTCTACAGTACCATCTCAAAACCCAAACCCTCTAAAAATCCAAAACAAAACAACCCGCTAAATAAAAGGTAAACCTATATCCATAACTGCCATTTACAGTCACTATTATATTCACTTTATAATATAATATATATTTTTGTTATTTCTTAAAAATAAACAATTTACAGATATGTAGATACATCTTTTCTATTTATTTTCTCACTATTTCTATTTAGATTAAAAATAAAAAAAATAAAAAATAAAAAATAAAAAAATAAAAAATCAACAATTTGAAAAAATCACAGAAAAATTTCATCAACAAATCATGAAAGTATAGCTATGACACTTGAGTTGATTAGTACAATACATTATGGAAATTTCTCAAATTACAAAAACTAAATAAAACTTGTACAAATAAATATTAAAAGTCATATGATGAGCAATTTAAAAATAAAACCATTGGAAAAAAATTCTGACGAATATGACGAATAGGAGTACCAGTCAAATTTAACCCCTGCCCATTGACAAATAATTCCTTTATTTATCCTAACATGCTGGCTACTCATGCAACAATATTTATATTTGTCACTATATGAATTACTCAGTGTCAGTGTCCATATCGATTAGTTGCTTTGCCCAACTCCCCAATTATCCAATAACTGCAAAAAAAAATGTATCCGCGCAAAAATATAAAAGATGTGCTCAAATAGACTCCACCGAACGGAAGGATGGTATTAAAGTTTATTTCTTTCATCCAGTGGAGAGAGATTATCCAGTTTGCCATCCCGCCATGCACTTCCCAGACAACAATCACGAAAATTAATAAAAACGATGCTTAGAGAATGATATCCGGGATGTTCATAGCTACGAATTTTGGAATTCCCTACTAATAAAATGAAAAGCGGCATTTATATTTTAACAATATTAGATATTTTGCAATCCAGCTTTCCACTAAAACTCATTGCTCTAATGAAGTGTCGAATCCGACTTGGAAGACCGGAGTTGCACAAATTCTTCATTTCTGAATACCCAGGGATCAATCTGTCAAACTCCTTATTCAATGCAAAACTTAAATACATGTCAAACTTAAATTTTTAGCACCAACATTTTGTCCTATCAATATGTGGGAACTTGCTGTTTTTCAGAAGAAAAAAACTAACTCTTATTTATATTAAAAGAGAACCAGTTACATATATACTTGCGCATCCATCTTGATAATTCAACCAAACCAAACTGGTAGTAACATCTACAGACATTGTAATACTGAACTTTTTGGTGGAATTATTCAGAATTACAAAGAACTAAAGAATTTGTTCTAATACATTGCACAACAATTTAGAACAATTTAAAAGTATTACTTCCAATACGATTTGAACCTATACTGAAGGTTTACAAGACCTCTGTCCTCTGTCCTATCCATTAGAGGATGGACGCTCTTTCTCTCTTCCCTTTTTTTATTTTAACTCCCCTTGGCATACATCGTCCCGATCTACCTTTTATTCACAATGAGGTTATTGGATAGGAAAAGAATGGAATCTATTTCACATTGCAATGGAAAATTGATTTCGAGCGAATAGTGAAATTATGTTATATAATTAATCACTTTATATCTATCCTATCTATATAGATAGATATAGAATAGATAGATATCTGTTAGCGAGGGTAGCGGAATCGAACCCGCTTATATTTTAAGCGGGTATTAGATATTTTGCAATCCAGCTTTCCAATAAAACTCATTGCTCTAATGAAGTGTCAAATCTGACTTGGAAGCCCGGAGTTGCACAAATTCTTCATTTCTGAATACCCAGAGATTGAAAACCCAAGGATCAATCTGTCGAACTCCTTATTCAATGCAAAACTTAAATATATGTCGAACTTAAATTTTTAGCAGCAACATTTGTCCCGTCAATATGTGGGGACTTGCTATTTTTTTCTAACTGGTATTTATATTAAAAGAGAACCAGTTACATATACACTTGCGCATCCACCTTTATAACTCAACCAAACCAAACTGGGAGTAACATCTACAGACATTGTAATAGAGATTTAAATATATCACGATTCAGAAAAAACAGTCATGTTCAAGAGATATATATCCTGGCACCTAAAATGTCCACAAAAGTTTCAGAAAAGCATCATAAAAAGAGACAAAACACACAAAGAAAACCCGATCAACTACGGAATGACGATTTGTCCTTCCCGCCTGTTGCCTTCCGTGGTGGTACAGTAGAACATGAGGCCTTTTGGGTCCTGCAGTCCCCGTTTTGAGAGACTCTCTGCAACCTGATTAGATTCCCTGAAGATATGTGTCATAGTGTAGCTCCCAAAAAGACAGTAAAGCATTGATGCGGTCTCTCCATCACCGTAAATCCGGTGGGTCAAAAACTGTAACACCCTTGAGACCGCCGATGATGGTCTGTGAATCTCTGAAAATATTAATGTTTTGTATCCCTTTCTCTCTGGCAAACCACAGCAAACCCCAAAGGGCAATCATCTCCGCCTTGGTGTTTGTTCCGTGTCCACCACTCCAGCGCAGTCGATAACAGGTATGCTCATCCAAGCGGAGCCACCCCCCACAACCTCATTTGCCCCTCTGCGCCTCACCATCAAAGTATCTCGCTGGTAAAATGGTAAAATAATGCAAGGGGATGTGAATCACTTGGACGTGTCCCGGACACGAGGACACTTTGGTTCCATCTGATTTATCCATTGATATAATTTTTGCACATAAATGGTGTACGCAGAAAGGCTGCCCACGAAAAATACAGTGGTTGCATGCTTTCCATATTTCCCAAAGTATGAACAAGGGAATGTAGGAACTGGTTCCACCTCCAGCAGCACCTCATCTCAGAAAATGTTCTATGGATAAAAATATCCTAAGGGTAATGTAATCTGCAAGAAGAAAGTATGATAGACCAAACATTTAAAGCAAAAGCTACAATGAAAGAACAGGCGTGATACTAATTCTTCGCTCGCCCGGCGCAAGATACAGCAACCCGTTCCAGTGAAACCATGTTTGCACAAGTTATTACAAGTAAGAATGCAATCCCGCCATACCAGCCAGCAAAATAAAATCACTTTTAAAAGCGCAGATGACTTCCAGATTGTCCTGTACCAAGACCGAGGGGCGTATTCAAAACCCTGAAGAGAGGTTTTTATAACATTCCGCCGCCACCACCGAATGGTTTATAAGACAACCCTCCCAAGTCAATCACTGAAATCCTTTTGAGAAAATTTTGGGGGTTGAATTTTGTAGATGGGTTAGTTTTCGGTTGAATTTTGGGGGTTGAATATTGTAGAACGGTTGAATTTTTGCAAAAGATCACTGAAATTCTTTTGAGAAAATTTTGGGGGTTATATTTTGTAGATGGGTTAGTTTACCATGCTTTTTTCAAAAAAAACCATTAATTTCCATTTTTTGCTAAAAAGGAATTGACCTCTTATGTGTTTTTTAAAAAAACAAACATCGTTAGTTACATCTTTTGCTAAAAGCAATTTGACCAAATTTTATAGTGCATAAAATATTCATCAATGGATCTTAGCTCAAGTGGTGTTTGGTGAACAATTCATTTCCCCAGCTGCATGGGTTCAAGTAGCCAGAGACATCTTGTAACTGGGCCATTGTGGCATTTATGAAATTAGCAACTGATGTTTCAAAGTTATCGATGCTCCAGAAATTTTCATTACTGTTAAAAAACAAAATTTTATAAAGACGATGTTAGAGACTGGTAAAATTCACCAATATTTTTACACTCAAATAAATTTTCATCCTTAAAATTTTCCCTAAAACCATTCGGGTAGATAAAATAGTTAAACCCCATGGCATGTTCATCAGCCATGAATATCACACCATCCAAACATGTAGAAAGCAAAATCAAATAATAACACCCTTTTGCCTGATATTATTGAAAGATGTCATTATCCAAACATCCAATTATGCCCAAATGAAAACCCTTCTCTGCTTCACATATCCGATGTGCATCAATATTCGTCATATGGGTCTGGGCCAAACTCACGTACATGACCTTGAGGCCAATAGGACGTGAGTCTTCAAATTATTAAATACAATGGCAATGGGCATGCAAGCCAGCCATACAGCATAACAGAAGGACCAGTGTTCAAAATACTAGACCATCAGCCCTCAGTAAATGATTTCATACATTTCTCATTACAAATCTATGTAACAAGAGGAAAAGCTCATATAGCTTGCCACGATCGACGTATCTAATAACTACAAAAAATGAAATTTGATATTCTCATTACTACACAAATGACGAGGCATTGAGACTATTACCAAGAAAAAATCACGGGTGTAGGAACATAGCACTCAATGCTCTGCAGACATCGGAAAACAAAATTTTGTAACTGATAACGGAGATCTGAAGAAGCAATGCTTACTGGCATAGATAGATAATTATCCAGATTTCAACCATCGCCAAAGAAACTATTTTACACTGTTATTGCCAGCTTGAACATAAGAATGCAAGATGTCATTCCTGATACTAATGGAGAAATAACCTCTCCTCTTTATTATAAATCAACAAGGTAAATCATTGATCTTTCGGCCCATAGATCTCTCAAACCTGAAATTAATGAATTTAAACAGGTGCGCCATTCTCCATTGATTGAGTTGAACTCCCACACTTTTCTTGTTTTAGTTGAATTAAGTGTGTCATTAGGCTGGATTCCTCAACCTGTTAAAATCAAAAATTAATCCTATCCAACTCGATAATTATAAAACCCTCAAGAAAAGTCCTGCTTGATGTTTTCCAAGGATGCAGCTTACCTCCAGTGCATCTGCGGTTTCTAGCAAATAACTGCACTCGTCGAGCAATGATCTCTCTTTCGTAACTACTTGTGCAAGCTCAGAAATGAGAGAATCAATCTCCTCTACCTAAACCAAAGTCAATTTTACATTTAAGGTCAGAGAGAAGATAGACGTAACCAAATTAATGCATTACAAAGTTGATGCTGTAAGCAACAAAGAAAGGTTGCATCGGATGCATGGGATAGACAATATGATGATCATCAAGAAGAGTTTTGCTATTGAAACAATGTGTTGCTGCAGTATGATTGAAAGCAAATTTAAAAATAAGAGAAACTCAGACTTGACCCTAGTGTTGAAGGAAGATTGAGCATAAAGCATTGAACTACTTCTACTTGAAAAGCATTGAAAATTAAATAGTTTCTAAGTGATTGATGATTATTGATCAGTCAAATAGCCCAGTCAATATTTCAATGTTTAATCTGATAGGAAAAAATATAAGGAAAAAGTGCCCAAAACTCAAATATGATCATTATTTGTGTTGATTTTACAAGTGCAATAGATATAGACACTAATTTCTGAAAAATGATAATTACTTCCAATAATGTAGGTATTATTTTAGCACTTCCAAATTATCATTAAGCAATTATACTTCAGAAATTCAACCATAAAAGCAGTACAATCATAGAGATCATAATGCAGCGAAATATCACAAGATTTACCTTGGGAAAACCCACTTGGGGAGGGAGGGGGGGAACCCAGCAACCTTTTCCTTAGAGAAATTATTGAGTTCAACCAGATATACTTAATTCTAGTCAAATACAAAGTGAAACTGACCATAAATGCAACCACAATCAAACTGCCCTCTTATCAAGTCCAATGTTACCAGACCCACAATTGGAAATAAATCGATGAGGCAAAAGAGCAAAGAGTTTTAATCAGATTAGGAAAAATGGGGCAAAAATCAGTGAATTCAATAAATAAAGATATACACATATATTGAATTTAAACATAAATATAAAAAAACAAACAAACATTTTTCATTGATATTCAATAAAGACATGTCCAAATAATATGCATAATATCAACCGATGTCCAAAATATCACTTTAAAGTTTAATGCTTTGGGGAAAAGCACTGGGTGAGGCGTAATGGCTTTGAATTCCTACGGTGATGCAAAGCTCAACGAGAGATTAGGATATGGTTAATTATCTGCGGGAATCTGATAACCTGAAGTTGGAGGCCGTGTTGGTGGTGAAAGCGAAAAAGGTTGTCAGCAGTGGAGGAGGAGGCGGCAATCCACTATTAAGCAACGCTCGGACGGAAGGCGACAACACCACATTGATTAGGGTTCCTGTGGAGACTACTCCCGTTTCTTCTCGCTGAAATGGACGAAGAATTAGTGGATTACTCGACAGACTTCTTAGATTCCATGCCGATTTGCACTGAGGATCCACCTCAGCAACACAATATGCCCTCACCCGCTGTCTCTCGAGAACCGGTTGTACAGGTAGATCCCTATATCACAACTATGGAAGAAGGGGAGGTCTCTTTAACTACCCTAGGGTTTGCACAGCCTATTTTTGCACCTGTCTCCGTCATAAGACCATATTTTACCAGACTTTCAACCTCGGCATGTTCTCTCTATCATGTCCCCATCCGAACTTCAAAAATGGGAGCACGATCAGCTAGACAAGTTAACAATTGGGCCAGGCAAGACGTCCACTGCAGCAGAGGAGTTTTTCAGGTTTGAAGCGAAAGCTTTTGGTATTGAGAGATTAGGGCACCAAAGATCAGGAGGAACAATACCAACATCTAGGGCACATCGGTTGACGCATATAGTGAAAACTTCGAGATGCTTTGAAGGAGCCCCCAACAATCCCCCAGAGAAGGAGAAAGCTAGGTTTCCTGATTCAGAAGACGTGCGGGTCGACGATGCAGGGCAAGAGGGGGAAGTTCTGCCCAAAAAATCAGGGAAAAAGTCCAAATATACCAAGGTCAAAGAACGAGGGCATTTATTGGTTTTCAGAGAAGGAATCAACATGGCACAAGTCGCAGACATGGAGAATACGGTTTTGGTTGGAAGAGTTAGAGGCGAAATTACACAACGGTACGTCTCAAGCGTTGGGTGATGGAAATTTGGGGACAAGTCCTCGAACAATTGCCTGCAGCTCTTACCATGACAAGAGGTTGGTTTGCCCTAATCTTTGCACATCCCGATCATGCAAGATGGGTCCTATCCAAATTCTGGCACATAGAGATGGCTTCTATACTTCTGAAGCGGTGGACGCCCTTCTTCGACCCAAACAAAGAAAAAATGGGCGATGAACCCATTTGGGTAAGGATCCCTGGTTTACTGCTACATTTTTGGTCTGAGGATGTGTTTTGCTGCATCGGCGACGATTTGGATGTGTACTTGGACCATGAAAAATATTTCATGGAGACGGGGAATGTGGCTATTGCTCGTATCCTCGTTCACTTAGATACCCAGGATGGATTTGTAGAAAGCCTGAGGCTTCAATATCGAGGGCATACTAGATTACAGATTCTAGACTACGAAGGGGTTCCTTTTCGCTGCAGAAGGTGTCATGAGGTCGGTCATCTTTTTAAGGAATGTCCTCTTTTCACCTCTGAGAACAAGGAAGCATCACCGACACATGAATCGGTAGCAACACAAACACAGGTGGATGGCAGGGAGGTACCAATCATCAATGCACCCATCTACACACCGAGTTGACAGAAGGACACTTGGAAAAGCCCTCAGCAATCGGCAGCTCAACCACCTTCAGCAAGGTTACTCGATCACACTCTTCTAGATCTAGTCCTCTTCTGGGTACTCTACTTTCTTCCTCCCCCCTTGAATCATCTCATCCTTTATTTTTTGAAGTTGCTTTTGTATCTTTATCTTTATCTGGAACTGTTATATCTTCTTGTAATTTGAAATCTATCCCTTGTCCTGTGGCATCGACTCCTCCTTGCAACCCTTCCCCTGTCCCGACCAATATTGATGGAACCATGTTACCGACTTCGTATGAAGGTGAGGCTTCATTGGATACTAACTCGAGCCATAAATACAACCTTCGATCCCTATCTCACACCAAACTCTCACTATCATCTACCTATGGCATAGGCAATTCCTCCCCCCCTCCCCCAAGATACCACGGCTTATAAGGGGCAGACATTCAAACATTACTGGAAAACAAACATCCATTGATCAGGTTCTTAGAGCAAAGGGAAACCTAGACCTTGTTTCCTCATGAAGTGTTTATCATTTAACTACAGGGTATCGCCGACCCTGATAAAAAACTAGCCTTTAGGAGACTCTTTGTGATCGAGAACTTGGATGTTATTTTCCTAGAGGAAACCCTGGGCGATGGAGCTTCTATTAATAATATCATGAAGTCCATCCTCCCTGGTTGGACTTTTCATATGCTAGATGTGAGAGGTAGGTCTGGGGGATGTGTTATGGGTTTCAACAACAAATCTATGAAGATTGACAATATTTAGGGGAGGGAAGGGGTCTTTGACGCTGATGTAATCTCTGTTGAATTGGGTTCCCTCTCCAATTGATTAACATATATGGCCCCTGTCACAATCGAGAAGCTTTCTAGGAAAATTTGATGAGAACATCCTTCATGACATATGATAACATCATCATTGGCGGTGACCTAAATTTCTCCCTGGGTCATGCTAAATCATGGGGGAATCATGCAGAGACTGACCCCCTCACGGATTTTTTGGACATCTCTTGGACCAATATAATTTTCTGAATATTGACATGACTCGAATTCAACCTACCTGGCGAAATCAAAGAATATGGGAGGTATTGTTTGCATGAAGACTGGACCAGTTTCTTATTAAGGCACAGATGGTGGATAGACTTGAAAGGATCAGACAATGGGTAGATACTGGGGGCATATCGGACCACTCCCCCATCTTCTTGGAGGTTGTGGATGCCTCCCGCAAGCCAAAAACTCCTTTCAAATTCAACTCCACCTAGTTAAGGGAAGAAGAATTTCACAAAATTGTCAAAGAATCGTGGACTGCCTACAGTTAGGAATGTAGTACCCCCCCTGCAAAAGTCATTTCCAGTAACCTATCTAGACTCAAACGAAGGACGATCGTGTGGGCTAAGGAAAAGAAGAAAAGGGATGATGCTACTCTACAGCAAATTGAATCAGAACTGGCTGCTCTGACAGACTCGGACAACACTGGCTTTCTTTCCATGGAACATAAACTCCATCTAACTAAACTGGATGCAAAGAAGATTAGACTACTAAGACAAAAGGAGGAAGAACAAGACTTAAGAGCAGAGCTATCTGGCTCCAAGTTGGGGACGACAACACCAAATCTTTTCAACAATGTGTGAAAGGCAAGAAGATCACTAACACCATTTGGTCATTAAAAGATGAGTTAGGTAGGGAGGCCACTACTTTCAATCAACTTGCAGACATGGGCATCAGACATTTTAGCCAGTTATTCAAAGCCCCTCGAGAAGCAACTATAGCAGAGGTGCTTAGGATTACCAGATTGCTTCAATGGTTTGTTGACAAAGATGATTTGGATAACCTAAACAAACCGATCACTCTAGGGGAAATAGAATCTGTACTGAAATGGTTTAAAATAGACAAGATTCTGAGACCTGATGGCTGGCCCATTGAATTCTACCTTTACTTTCTTCGAATTAATTGGTAGGGATCTTCTACTGGCTATTGAAGATTGCAAATTAAGCGGCAGAATGTGCAAAGGATTTAACTCCACTTTCATCGCCCTTATCCCCAAAACTGATAATCTTGTATCTTTTGACGACTTTCGCACCATCTCCTTATGTAATTGCGTATACAAAATCATCTCCAAAACCATTGTTAACCGTATCAAACCTATTCTATCCCATCACATATCCAAAGAACAATTTGCTTTCCTCAATCATCGACAGAAGGCCTCCATTCCATCAAGCTTAGGAACCTCAAGAGCATCATCCTCAAAATTGACCTATCTAAAGCTTTCGACAGAACCAGTTGCACCTACCTTCACCTCCTAACCCACATTGGGTTTCCTCACTCCCTCATCAACTAGATTATGTGTTGTGTTTCCTCGGCCTCTTACAGCATCCTCATAAATGGAGCGGCCTCGAATTTCTTTCATGCGGAACGGGGACTCAAACAAGGCTGCCCATTATCACCTTTGCTTTTCCTTCTTATCATGGAAGGATTGAGTAGATTCATCTCTGCTACCAAAACCTCCGGCAATATAAATGTGTTAAAAATGACTAATGTTTTCTCTCTGACTCATCTCTTATTTGTTGATGGTGTCCTCATTTTCCTTGATGGCTCTATTAGAGACCCAACAAATTTTATGCATATCCTACCTATCTTTTGCAAAGATAACAGTATGGTGCCCAACTAGATCAAGTCCACTATCATGATTGTTAATTGCTCACTCAATGATTGTGTATATGCACTAAAGCAATCCCTGTACAAGCACCTGTTTCTTGAGGATGGCATCAAATAATTGGGCTACAGACTCAAACCTAACAATTATCGCATTGCAGATTAGACATGGTTGATTGCAAAAATAGAGGCTAGAATCAATATTTGGCAACAACGGTGGTTGTCAAGAGCTGGCAGACTGGTTCTCATCAAATCAATGCTAGAAGCCATTCCAGTATATTGGATGGCCATAGCTTGGATTCCAAAGGGCATCACCAGCAGAATCCAACAAATATGTCGCAAATTCTTATGGAGAGGAAGCCATGAAGGCAAGACTTTTGCCTGGGTCAAATGGGATCGGATAGCCAAACCCAAGAAATGAGGTGGATGGGGTATGAAGGACCTCAATTGTTTTGCAAAGGCCCTTGTGGCAAAAATGGGCTGGCAGCTTCTCACCACGACCAGTCTCTGGCAAGAAGTGGTATACCATAAGTACATATATCCCCAATCGATACTGGACTGGATTCGTAGCCCGATCAGGAACAGAACCAACATCTCCACAATTTGGCGAGCAGTCACCTAATCCATATCAGTCATAAAGCAAGGATTGGCTTGGCGTGTAGGCACAAATGAAAAGGTATGTATTGGAAAAGATGCATGGTCAGGATGTCGAAATGCACACCTTCTCCCACATGAACTCGGGCAGTATCTCAATTCTGCTAGCATAAGATATCTATCTCAGATTGCAGATGATGAACACACATCGTTACTCTCTCAAGCATGGAAATTGGCTCAGACAGGATTGGAATAGATATAATAGTGCACTTGTTGATTCCCATGTTAGAATAACAGATTGGGAGGATAAACTGATATGGGCCATATCCTCCCATGGTAGATACACTCCAAAAGAGGGATACACGTTTATATACTCTGATCGAGAACCTGAGATAACTAACTGGTGGTGGCGTCCTCTCTGGAAATTAAAATCTCCCCAAAAAACAAAACTTCTCATGTGGTACCTGAAAAACAACAAGTCTCCTACCGACGACAATCTTCAAAGAAGATCCATTCACAGGGCCTCACAATGTTGTCTTTGTAAGGAAAATCCAAAATCAATTGACCATCTTTTCTTATTTTGTACTATGGCCCAGTACGTATGGCAACACCTATATCAATCTCTTGGAATCAATCTTAGATGGCAAGGGGCAAACATATTGTCCACCTAGCACAGACGGTGGCACAACGTTAATGAACACAAACTACACAACCTTCCTCTATTAGTTTGTTGGGGCATTTGGATAGCAAGAAACAAACAAATATTTCAGGACACTTCAAACGATTGGAACTCCACATGTTCTAACATTGAGGCTCAGTATCAATTAATACCAAATGAGGAACAATCGCACCAGATCCGCCACATATCCCCTGAAGCCATTGACAAATCCTTTCCCTGGGCATATTTTGATGGATCTGCCCAAGAAACTGGCTGTGAAGTTGGTGCCATCTTATATATATCTGAGAACCATTTTTACAAACTAAAGATGGGATTTGGCCGGGGCACTAACAATTATGCAAAACTAAACAGCCTTAGACTTCTTCTCATCTTCGCACTTGAGAAACATTGCAATCGGATACAGATATTTGGAGACTCCAAAATTGTCATCAATTGGTTTAACTCTATCTCATTGTCATGTGCACACACTCAGAGGACTACTAGAATAAATTACAACATTAAAATCTCATTTTGATTTTATTGTTTCTAACCATATTTACAAGGAAAGGAACCAAATTTTTGACAGTCATTCCTCGGAAGCCTCGCAACAACCCACAGGTCAATGGATAATATAGGAACAACAGGGACAAGAAACCTATCAGTACTACCACCAACCATTCATAAAGCATCCAGCGGCTGCGGATTCGACAAATCCGACATCATGATCCTCGGCAGCGTTTTGATCAACTTTTTCTGCTATATATTTTTGCTTTAACAGTCTATATACTGCATAACACTGCTACAATTTTTTGTAAATATACATGATCCTATGAACTAGCACTTAGTGGATAGATAGCAAGGTCCATCTTTGTTTAAGCATAATACTTTATGCCGTTGATACAACATGTAATTTTCAATATTAATATAATGGAAATTACGATTTTTTCCTTGGGGAAAAATCACTTCAAAGTTTAATTAATATAATATAATTAAAGTTTGGAATTTGAACTTTAAAATTTAATTAAATTATAAGTTTAAATTTAATTTGTAAGTTTAGTTAAATTATAAAGTTTAATTTAAACTATAAATTAAATTAGATATAAAGTTTGAACTTTAAAGTGTTGGCTTTATATTATAAAGCTTATAATGTTGAATATTCAATAAATCAGCGTCTACGAATAATGAAACTCGAATAAACCCTCACTACTTAGAAATTCGCTTTGAATATTCAATAAACCCTCACTTCTCGGCGTATGAGTTGCGATGACGGGCGTCTTATTAATTTCAGTGTTCTCAAGCCTTAGCATATGAGTTGCAAAGTAAACCGCTAAAGAGAAAGCCGCTAAACTTAGATCTAGGGGCTCACCACTTCAGTTGGAGCAACTTAACCCACACCACAGATCAATTCATAAAATTGGTGCTAAGATTAGAGTGGGTCGAAGAGGCAAATTTGAAACTACATGTTTATTAACTTCTCGATGTGTGAGTTATGGGGCGCAACGTCTATGAACTTTTGAGCAATGAGAATATTATTAGAGTTTAACTTGCCTAGAATTCAGTCAGATCGTTTGAGGGTCGAGCCAAATCAGACTCCCTAGTGATCACATATTCATGCTTCACTGATCAAGTCACCAATATGCCCAACCAACTTGACCCTATTTGATCAACCTAGGCCGAAATTCAGCCTTCTTTTGTGCCCAAAAACTCAAACCCAGAAGAGCTTGGGCCTGCTACCCAAAAAAGCTCGAACTTGCTACCCAGAAACTGCCCAAAAATTAACACGTGAAATTGTAGGAGGGGGCTTTACACATGCGAGATAAGGAGAGAGAATGCTTGAGATGCCTCTGTCCTTTGTCCTTCTTGTCTTCTCCTTCGCTTGGATGCCTAGAAGATATCTTATTGTTATGTGATCTGAATTTCTGCCTGTTGAAAAATGTGTAACTAGGTTCAATCTTCATAAGTATGAAATGTATTCTTGTAAATATAAAATGAGAAAGAAATTATTATTGGAGAATGGGTTTCATGTTCAAGTTCTTTTATTTTATAAGTCAAACACCCACTGAGTGCTTCTAGGGTTTGTCCTAGGTATAAGAGTCATTGTCATATATTGAAGACCCTATGGGCATATTGTAAATTGTAAAGAAAAATTTATTGTCCTTAAAGTGTCAAAATACCTCCAATATCAGGTCGGCCTACATGAAAAGCCACGCCCACCCTTGAAGAAGCCTATATATAGGAGGAACACATCCTCCACTTAGATCACTCACTCTCTCATCTCTTATGCGAAGAAGTAGAAGAAGAAGTTGAAGAAGGAAGTGCAAAGAAGAAGAAGTCAAAGTGTTTCTGGGCCTTGACTATTCTTCTGGGAAGATTGAAGTTAGGGTTTCTACGCTAGATCTTCTAGGGTTCAATTTTGGAAGCAAAAGAGAAGGAAAGGTAAGCGAAGGTCTCTTAGGGCATCTTACTAGCCCTAGGACTCAAGTCAAGGCAAGCAAAGTCTTAAAGGGAGATCGAAGTCTCCTAGAGAAGCAGCAGCAGTTGCTGGGGAGCTGAATTTCAGATCTACTGGGAGGTCGAACATATTACAGCAGGAGGTCATGGTAGACTTGATCTTGGAGGGTATTTGTCTAAGTCTAGGTCTAAAACAGTGCGAAACACGCATATGGTTTTTCAAAAGAATTCAATGAATTGATTGAGCTGAATACTCAATAATAATACAGAGATATTTTACAAAGATAGAAACATCAAGTTTCTATATGAGATTCAGTTTCATCTAAGAAACTGCTAAAGAAAAGAAAATAGCAACAATTTAGAAGAATGAGCATTAAACTAATATTAGAATTATTCTAATACCCTCCCTTAATGCTCAATCTATTTACAACACCAATAGATCTCCTGAATTGTTCAAATTTAGCAGGACCAAGAGGCTTGGTGAATATGTCTGCGGGCTGCTCTGTGGTGGGAACATACTTCAGCCGAACGAATCCGTCTTCAACAAGTTGGCGAATGTAGTGGCAATGAGTTTCCACATGTTTTGTTCGTTCATGAAAGACGGGATTTTTGGCAAGTTTGAGCACTCCCTGATTGTCACAAAACAAGGAAGTAGGACCTGTCTGGGAAGCATGCATGTCTGCAAGCATACGTCGAAGCCAAACTGCCTCACATGATGCCTTAACTGCTCCTCGATATTCTGCTTCGGTGGAGGAGAGAGCCACGGCTTGCTACTTCTTACTAGTCCAGGTGACAGCACCAGATCCTAGATTAAAAACATACCCAGCTGTAGATTTACGATCATCAACCGAACCGGCCCAGTCAGAATCTGTGTAACCACTAAGGATAGGATCGGAACTGCGAGTGTAGAGAAGTCCATAATCAGAAGTGCCACGCACATATCTTAGTACTCGCTTTGCTGCTATCCAATGATCAGCTTTAGGAGCGGACATGAAGCGGGAAATGTAGCTTACTGAAAAACTGATGTCTGGTCTGGTGGCAGTAAGGTAAATAAGACTGCCTACTAATTGTCTGAATAAAGTTTCATCCACAGGAGGAGAAGATGACTGAGCTGAAAGTTTGAGCCCTGGTTCCATCGGAGTTGTGGCTGGTTTGCAATCCTGCATTCTGAACCTGTCAATAAGATTCTTGGCATACTTGGACTGAGAGAGAGATGTTATTCTCAGTCTGCCAAACTTCAATCCCCAGACAGTAGTGAAGAAGGCCCAAGTCTGTCATATCAAAAGTTCTGCATAAGTCTTGTTTGATCTCATGGATCAAATGTGCAGAGCTGCCAGTAATGATAAGGTCATCTACATAGACAACCACAAACAAGATATTATCATCAGTGTTTTTGATATACAGATTTGCATCAGATGGGCTTCGCTGAAAACCATGATCTGTCAGGTATTGATCAATTTTCATGTACCACGCCCGAGGAGCTTGTTTTAGTCCATAGAGAGCTTTAGCTAATCTACACACTTTTTGTTCCTGACCGGCAATCTTAAATCCTGGAGGCTGTGTCATGTAGACTTCTTCCTGTAAATCACCATTTAGGAAAGCACTTTTTACATCCATCTAATGAACTTTCCATTTAAACTGAGCTGCTAGAGCAAGAACAAGACGTATGGTACTCATTTTGGCTGTAGGGGCAAACGTCTCCTCATAGTCAATTCCTTCCTTCTGAGAGAATCCTCGAGCCACAAGACGAGCTTTATACTTATCTAGAGTTCCATTGGCTTTGTACTTTACTTTATAGATCCATTTGCAGCTAATGGGCTTTTTCCCTGCAGGAAGATCAGACAGGGTCCATGTGTGATTTTTCTGAAGACTCTGAAATCCAGCGTCCATAGCCTGTTCCCATTCAGGTGTACCTTTAGCCTCTGAGAAAGTTTGAGGCTCAAAGGTACTGTGGATATTAGCCATAAGCGCAAAATTTACTGTAGACTGTTGAGTGCTCTTATGTCTAGATGTGCGTCCTTCAAGAAGCTCATCATCCCGAAGATCACCAATGGTTTTAGCCCACCATTTTGGTCGAAGAGTAGATGAACTAACATTAGTAGTAGAAGAAGAGGGGTCAGGAGCAATAGGAGCAGCAATAGAAGAGTTATTTTCCGGAGGATGTTCTGGCAGTGTATTATCAAACATTGATACGGCATCATCCCTCCCATCAGGTGGACCTACCGGAAGAAGAACACTGTGAGGCTGATCTGTAGGATACTGCTCAGAAGAAGAGGACTGAAAGAATCCTCTGTCTTCATCAAATACCATATCGCGACTGAAGCTAAGACGACCAGTAGCAATATCAATTAGTCTATAAGCCTTGTGGTGATCACTGTACCCTGTCATCATGAGTTTCTGGCTTTTGGAATCTAGTTTAGAGCGTTTAGCAGCTGGAATCCAAGTATATGCAATTGAACCGAAGACCTTGAGGTCACTGATCTTAGGCTTACGACCAGACCAGACCTCTTCGGGAGTTTTCCCTTTAATAGCCTGAGTAGGGGATCTGTTAAGGAGATAAACCGCAATAAATACTGCTTCAGCCCAAAATTTGTTGGGAATATTCTTGTGCTGTAACATGGAGCGAGCCATTTCATCAACCGTGCGGTTGCGGCGTTCAACAACACTGTTCTGCTGAGGGGTGTAGGGGGTAGTGAACTGGCGTTTTATGCCATGAGTAGCACAGTAGGTGGAAAAAACAGAAGAACAAAATCCCCCCCCGTTATCTGTTCTAAGGGTCATGATATCACAGCTAGATTCTTTTTCCACTAAGATTTTAAACTTCTGAAATATACTGAATGCATCAGATTTATTTTTTAGAAAATAAACCCACATCTTTCTACTGAAATCATCTACAATAAGCAGGAAATATTTGCAAGCAGTGATAGAAGATGTTTTCATGGGCCCACAAATATCAACATGAATTAGCTGGAGTACCTTAGATGCTCGCCAGGATTCGCCATTTGGGAATGAAGACCGATGTTGTTTTCCAGCTTGACATGCGCCGCAGATGCCCAACTGCTGAGTCTGAATATCAGGTAATCCTGTCACAAGTCCTTCCCGAGAAAGCTGAGAGAGATACTGCATGTTTAGGTGCCCATATCGCTGATGCCATAGAGTGCTGATGGGAGAAGCACGTGCTGCTAGGGCCACTTCTGGGAAATCACCGGTGTCAAGAAGTTTGTATAGACCATGACCTTCTAGGCCAACAGCAACTGTAAGATTTTTCTCCCTGTCGATAATAGAGCATTTGTGCAAACTGAAAACTATATCAAGCTGAGGAGAGTTCCTCATAATCTGACTAACGGACAGCAGATTAGTTTCCATCCCAGGAACATAGTATACATTCAGGAAGGTAAGAGTGTGTCCACCAGACTGGATTTGGATTGTACCTCGGCCATCTACTGTGTATTTTTCACCTCCTCCAAATACCACGGAATCACTGAAAGGTGAAAAATCAATAAACCAGTCACGCCTGTGAGAGAAATGGCGTGATGCACCAGAGTCAATGTACCAGGGAGATGATGGAATATGATCTGAAGACCTTTTAGCCATAAAAGCATAAAAGGCAGAATCTGTCTGCTCGGAATGTTCTGCTACATTTGCTGTCTGATGAATTCCTCCCTGTTTCTTCTGTTCAGAAGCAATTCTCTGTCGGCAATCTTTCTTTATGTGACCAAATTTGTGACAGTAGTTACACTGCACAGTTTTCTTCCTAGCAGGATCAAATGACTGAGAAGAAACTTTCTGCTGATATGACGGATATTTGGCCGCAAAGGCATTTTCTGAAGAAGCTGATGCTGCACCTCCACCAAACTGTTGTTTCCATCGATCCTGCTGCATAAGTTTGGTACATAAATCTGGAAACTTTAGATCAACATTAGTGGCAGTAATGTTTAAAGTTTCGATGAAGTGCTCATAAGATGGTGGTAGACTTTTTAGGGTGATGACTACCAGATCTTCTTCCTCCATGGTGCGACCAATGGCTTCTAGCTGATCTCGAATATCTTTAATCTTGTTGAGATGTTCCTGTAGAGATATATGTTCGTCCATCATAATGGAGAACAACTGATTTTTGAGAAAGAAGGCTCGGCTTTTGTCGGATGTCTCGTGAAGGTCCTTCAACAGTTGCCAGATCTCAGCAACGGTCTTGCCAGAAGGAATCTGAGGTAACTGATCATCAGCGACAGAGAGCTTGAGGAGCATAATTGCTTCGCGATTTCGATCATCAAACTTGTCTTGGTCAGTGCCAGCTGTACCAGGACGGAGCTCCTTGTTGAGAACAAGCTGGTCAAGGCGCCTATATTCAAAGATGGTTAACATTCTTTGTTTCCAGATGTTGTAGTTTGTGCCATTGAAGCGTTGACTACCTTCCAGCATTAGATTGGTTAATGACGCCATCCTTCTTGCAAGCAGAGATGACTCAGCCAATAGCTTAGTTAAAAAACACAGCTGAGAGAAATGTCCCAAAGAAATTAGTGCTGCTTCAGGACTGGTCAAGATCTGCACCCGAGACACTTAAAAAAATCTGGTTTACACCTGCTTTTTAAAACCTTTAATTCTGCTGCTCAGAAATATTTCAAGAATATAAACATGAATGTGTCAAGCAACTGTCAATAAGGTCTGAGAAAGAAAGGTCGAATTTCTGTCACAGTACTGAAGATATATCACAGGATTTTCTCCACAGAAAATTAGCAGATAGCAGATTTCAAACTCAGAATCTCAGATTTTCTGTACAGTGAATATTTGAACCTCCTCCACAGAAGAAAAGCCACAGTCCTTTTATCACAGGTATACAGAAATAAAACACGGAAATTTTCCGCACACAAAAAAATTATCGATACTGTTCTGCTGTAGCAGTGCTATGAGGAAAAAATTTGGAGATTACCCGAGCATACGGAGACCGAGGGAGGAGCCGAGCTTACGTAGAGAAGTGCATCAAACGAAACCGCAGATCGACCGACGTATCTGCGTCAAGGCAAAGTTGGCGGAGGTATTGAATCACGTGTTTAGAGACCGAGCTCACGTGAAGATCGAGGGAGGACCACGTCTGCGCTGCGATTTGGGTGGGTTCCACGTCTGCGTTGCCGAGCTTGATGTGGGTTCCACGTCTGTGCTGCGATTTGAATACTGGACCACGTCTGCGCTGCGATGGGAGGACCACGTCAACGTCCCACGATGTTCCGGAAGTCGACCACGGAGACTCCACTCTCTCGCGCGAATGGCACCGGTGGAGTATATATATTGGAACTGTATATATATATAGTGAGCACGAGTTTAATCGATAGTGGCACTGTTATAAATATATGCACTGATATATATATACGCACTGATATATCACAGTGATATACGCACTGAATTATATACGCACTGATATATATATACGCACTGATATATACGCACGCACTGATATATCACAGTGAAAATCAGTCAAAAACCCCTGGTCAACGCCCTGAAACAGATCTGAAATTCGGCCAATCAAAAAGATACATCTGCCCTTAGTACATGCGAGAGATTCCTGAGCTGTATAACCCAATCAGATGAGGAGCCAGTTTCCCGATCGGTACAGGATGCAGCAAAAAAAATTGGCAGGCCACGGTGGGCATTCAGAGCCGATTTATCTTCACGTAGATTGAGCACGATTTTTGACGGGCGTGCTTTGAGTGCGAAAAAAATTTGCTGGTGATGCTGCAGAGGAAGCCACGATCCGATATCTGGACCGGCCACAAAGGAATTTCGAGACTGTATATGAGCCAGACAAAATCCGAGAGCTTCCGGATCTTGAAAAAGACTGAGTCTAAAACCTGAGAGCAATAACTGAAGAATTATTTCGACCTATTCACTTCTGTATCGAGATGGACAACTGTAAGCGTTTATCACGATGAGCAAAGCCGAAGCTGAGACTCAGTGAAGGCTACCTGGCTTACAGAGGACTCGATCTTAGAAATGAATAAAACCTCAAAAACCTGCTTTGATACCATAAAACAGTGCGAAACACGCATATGGTTTTTCAAAAGAATTCAATGAATTGATTGAGCTGAATACTCAATAATAATACAGAGATATTTTACAAAGATAGAAACATCAAGTTTCTATATGAGATTCAGTTTCATCTAAGAAACTGCTAAAGAAAAGAAAATAGCAACAATTTAGAAGAATGAGCATTAAACTAATATTAGAAATATTCTAATAAGGTCATGATATTTGTCAATTGAAAGATCTGAAAGATAAAGAAGAGATTTACGAGTTTTCCCCTCAAGAGGAGGGGTTTTGGCCTTGGCTTATAGCCTATATACTATGTCATTGTTCTTACTGTTTTGGTAGTTGTTTGATGTATTACACATTGGAATAATAAAGAACAAAGCTAATAACAAACATTTATCAAGTTAAGAGAATTTACATATTCATTGCCCTATTGGATTCTCAACATTGCCTTGTGGAGGAGAACAAGTGGAGTATATATAGTGTTCTGGATGGCCTAATGGGTGACATTTCCACTAGGGCCGACTTGACTTGATGGAGGGCCGACTTGATCATTTTGGAGCCAAAAATTCAATATTAAAATTTCTCTTTTGAAACCAACATGAAGAACATGTCTTGAATTTATTATTATATATATTTCAAGGGCTAAAATATTAATTATGAAGACCGACAATAGCCACAAAATTTCAACACTCCCTCTTAGCTAGGAAGGTATTCATAATAACTATCCAGATGTTCTATTGTTGACAAATTTCTCTAAGAAAAGGTTAAAACAACTCATCATCAACACTAGCATCATCTGATTACCATAATCCTGGTTAATAGTTTTGACCCATGTTAAATCAACAGCATCAACTAGTTACCATAATTATTGTTAACACCTTTGACCCATGGTACATCATTAGCATCAACGAGTCACCATAATTTTGGTCAACATCTGACACATGGTATACAAACTAGTCCTAGTTCACCTCATCCTGGTCAACATCTTTGACCCATGATGAAACCCTAGGGACACACTCAATTTATTTGAATAATTCTTGTCCCAATCCCAAAGGCCTCACTCCACATGATTAATTCTAGGCCTAATGCTAAATGTGCTCACTCAACCTCACTAGAGAGTAATTATGAGCCTGATGCTGAAAGGAACCCATTCAACCCTATGGTTGAGTTATTTTAGGCCTCTATACACCCTAGACTATTGTCCCTAATTTTGGTCAACATGCCTAACCTAAGGAGAACAATTGTCCCTCTCCGGACCATTCTCCATAATCCTGGTCAATATACCTAACCCAAGGAGAATGATTATCCTTGATGCTACAACTTCAATGCTCCCTTTTGCTTAGAGAGGCATACTCAATTACTCCAAGCTTGTCCTCGAAGTATACAGACTTCATTTTGGGACAGAGGCTTTGTCAGTAATCTACTTCACTGTAGAATAGTGTTGGAGCCTAACTGCTCCCTTTTGTACCATGTCTCGGTACTTGATCTCATTGCGCTTTGACCTATCATCATGTTCATATTCTGCACTTGGTCAAACAATTTTGCAAGTAGCTTACAAAGCCATACTACTTCATAACCCGCCAACCATGCTACAATATCCTCTATAGAACTGAATGCAAAAAAGGCCTGCTTCTTGCTCATCTAAAAATTCACGATGGAGCCTCGGCCCTAAATTGAAGCATCATCCTAATGTACTCTTTATGTCTTCTGCACTTAGCTCGCTCTAAATCTATGTATCCCTGTAGTTGTACTTCACCGTTTGAGACATATCTCAAACCATAATTGATTGTACCATAACCAATTGTACCATGCTAGTACTTCAACGCATGTTGAACCATATGCCTTGGCTCAGATATTCCTTTACTGGATCCAACATCACAATTGCTTTCCAGTCACTCTGAATGGTTTCATTCTTTGACCAAAGAGGTAGTGCATCAAGTCTAGGTCCTTAATCTCGAACTCAAAGGTCAGCGCCAAGACTTATCTGCTCCCTATATCATGCCTTTTTAGCACTTCAAATTATCATTAAGCAATTGCACTTCAAAATTTCAACCATAAAAGAAATAGGACAATAGAGATCACAATGCACAAAGACAACACAGGATGTATCCTGGGGAAAACCCACTTGGGGAAAAGTTAAAAACCCAGTAACCTTTTCCTTAGAGAAATTATTCAATTCAACAAGAGATGCATCTAATTCTTCTAGTCAAACTGACTAGCAATGCAACCCTGGCCAAACTACCCTCTTATCAAGTCACCAATCTGCCCAACCAACTCAACCCTGTCTGATCTGCCTAGGCCAAATTTTAGCCATCTTCTATTCCAAGAAGATATTGGACCTGCTACCCAGAAGATCTTGGACTTTGCCCAGAAATTACACATGCAAAGTTGTAGGAGGGTTTCACATGTGCGAGATAGAGAGAGAGAATGCTTGAGATGTCTTTGTCCTTCTTTGCCCTTCTTGTCTTCTTCTCCTTCGCTTGGATGCCCAGAAGATATCTTGTTGTTATGTGATCCGAATTTCTACCTTGTGGAGGAGAACGAGTGGAGTATGTATAGTGTTCTGGATGGCCAAATGGGTGCCACTTCAACTGGGGCAGACTTGACTTGATGGAGGGCCAACTAGATCATTTTGAAGCCAATAGTTCAAATTTCAAAAGTCAAAATTTTCTCTTTTAAAACGGAAATGAAGAACATGTCTTAAATTTACTAGGTTGTCAAGAAACGTGGATTCGAGTATGGGTACGGGGACAAGGACAAGGATGTCACTTTTTAAAACAAGGTGCGTGGGTTAGCCAAGGGTTTATACTATATATATATATATTTCGAGTATGGGTACGAGGACAAGGACAAGGATGTCACTTTTTAAAACAAGGTGTGTGGGTTCGCCAAGGGTTTATACTATAAATATATATATATATATGAAATTCAAATTATGAATTTTCAATTTTGAAATCTTCCAATTTACAACAAGAAAAATAAAACATTGCACATTCACATTGAAATTTCAAATTTATCAAGCAGAGAGATATGAATCAATATATATTATATGTCCAGGACTCCATTGTCATACTACATTCAAAATTTTCCCTAAGGCATTTCCACATATGAAACAGAAAATTCCAAATAAAATGAAACTGAACAATGAACAAGTCTCAAGATGACTGATTTGGCTTCCTCAAGCCATATCATCACTCATCAGCATCCACGCCATCAAGATCAACATCACTAAGCTCATCAGTGAACAAGCTCTCTAGCGAGGGATCACTCTCATCTGGAGGTTCCTGCTCTTTCATAGCAACTGGAGGTAGCTCAATAAGACCATCTGGTTGTATTTCCTCGTCCACACATGCAGTTCTTTTGGTTTAGCAAATGCTAGGGTCTAGTGGAAGCATGGGACCACAAAACCATATTTTATTAAAAATCCAACACAAAAAACTGTGACTGACTAAGTACCCATTTTTGGGGAACCACACACCCTTTTACAGGGTACCGAGTAACCATCACAAAGAAAGAAGTAGAACCCATTTTTAATTTTTGGAGTATCAGGTTCTCCATACCCAAACCGGGTTCGGAAGGGTGCGTTTGAGAAGCCCGAACCATTTCCGGTGCTTAGGTGTGCGAATCAGGTACAGGTACGAGAACCCCACCCCTGGGTTCAGATACCCCTGCTTCACAGTAAATTTATTATTATATATATTCCAAGGGCTAAAATAATAATTATTAAAAATGACCATAGCTACAAAATACAACACTTCGTTCTATGGAGTTACAACATTTTAGATAACTATTAAAATTATCTTGAAGTATTCAATTCTTTCATCATACTGAAAGGGATAATCAGGTGAAGTGAGCAAGCAATCCATCAGTATTTCATAATAAGTTGGTTTTCTTATATTAATGTAACCGTGCAGCATAAGAAATATTTAAGAAATATTGCATGCAGAATTAGTAAAACTGATTAGCATTTGCCTCAATACTAAATATGTATGAACAGAAAAGGTATTTTTCACCTTTGGTAATAAACTACAGATCGCAGATCCTGTTGACTGCATTACATCACTAGCTGAATCAAGAGCTCCTTTCACAGATTGAACATCAGCCTGCATACAAGATGCATATCAGTAAAACTCCTTGTCTACTGGTAACCAAATCAGTCATTCATTAGGAACAACAGAAAAACATGTCCAAATCCAACCAGGCAACATATACAACCACCAACAGAATACTCAGACAAAGATAACATACATACCTTCACACCAGTGGTGACTGGAAGTCGAACTGTGGCAGCTTCTAGAGCTTTAATAGCTCCAGAGAGACAATTGGAATGGTCATGCTGTAACGAGTTGAAGTCTTCCAGATAATTCATCTGTTAATCATGCACATCATCATTTTACAGATAAATAAAATGTAAAGTACAAAAAAGGCTATATGTCGTTGCTAAAACTTCTACAACTAACTCCCTTTTATCAAAACTCAATACTTACAATACTAATCTACATAACCAAATCAATAAAGCATTTAGCAACAAGTTACAACACAGCATTTCTGCAACGAATATTTTTCCTGTGCTGCTGTTTCCAACACCAAGAGATTGAAGCCACCAAACAATGACTGACTTGGACAAGGTGACACTAAAATTTAGTGTATATTGATTAAGGTTAGTCCCAAAAATTGCGATTTCCTCTATATTTGTCAAGAAATCAGTGCTACAGATTTCAAATCATTGGCCACTGATAGATTTATGCTAGTTTGACACAAAAAGAGCTTCTTTTTTTTGTAAATAGCATCTACACAACAACAAAATCAGATAATAAACTGTATATCAGGAACCAACCAAGTAAAATGCATCAGCAACTTGCTGTTGCAATTTCTTATTCTTTCAGTTTTTGTCCATACTGTATACACTACACTGTACACCTACACATGAAAGAATCCGTGCTTGGAAAGCATTTCCTGGAAAGGGCAATTTTTGACAGATAGATCATATATTTTTTAATTAAAGCCACGAGTAGCAAGTTTCACCTAACTTTAACAATGTATGTAACAATGGCATGCACAAAATAAGCAGATTAGTACTATAAATCTTAAAGCCCTGCCGTCTTTAAACTTAAGCATAAAACACCAAAGGCAATATTGGATGTTCCATTGAGAATCTTGTGATAAATGAGTCCATATAAACAATCCAACAGTGTTTTCTGAATATATGGTGAATGCCAGCTGATTTCTATGATTGAGATAATGATGTGTTGTTAAGTCATCTATAAAACACACAACTTGCTTAACACAATCAAAATCCACCATATACCTTACTAACCATCAACAGCAGAAAACTTTAGATTGGTAAAAAATTGCATTTCACTTCAATACTAGAATGTTGAATGCATCTCACTTCTCTCAGTGCAATGACTAATATTTCACTCACATCAGATTTATTGTTACTATATTTTTAGTCTTGTAAAACATATCATATTGGACCACCATACATTGACATCAGTATTATGGGCATGGGACAGATGTTATGATCTGTTCAATAATGGGCTGTAGAATGCACCTTGCTTCTCAGGGTAATGTCTCTTATTTCATTCCCATTAGATTTATTGCTACTATATTTTTAGTTTTATAAAACATAATATATTGGGCCAACATATACTGACATCAGTGTTACAGACATGTGACAGACATTATTATCCCTTCAATACTAGGCCTTGGAATGCATCTCACTTCTCTCGGAGTAATAACAATTTTCACTTCATTACTAAAGTGACCCTAAAATGGCACCTCTTTCTAATAATATTTCATTCAACATGTAACTTTACGAGAAGGCTACAACTTAAAAAGAATATGCTTGGTATATTCCCCTTTTGAGAGATTGTAAAAAGGTTAAGGGATTTTTCCTTCTCTCTTATCTTTCTTCCCTCACTTTCCCACAAGGTAAAGGGCTGTGAGGAGCACTGACTTAAGAAAGCAGTGTCAACCTCTTCATGGCCTGCAGTGAACTAGAGAAGCATACGAATTTGTCAAAATGCAGTCTGGTCTGCAAAGCCATTTGAATTCAATACTACAGGCCACTTGTAACTTTTATATCATGTACAAATTCAGAGCACACGTGCACAAGATAGAACATGAGAGAAGAAATAATTTTGCATACAAATTGATTGACTTCACATTGTGTAATAGCATGACTTTATATTACAATACTTGTTCCAACTTCAGCTGTTGATCTTCAGACAAATTTAGTTTTCTTACTTAAAATTGTGCTCGTCTTTTCCTGCATTAGGCACAACTGTAATTTTAAAATCCAGTGCCTACTTTTAGCAAACTAAGGCTCCCATCTAAAACGGAGCTTATTTATTCTAATTTTTAGCAAAGTAAGGCTCCTATCTAAATTGGAACTTATTTATTCTAACAATCTTGTGTCCACAGCTACATGCTGAAGGGATGGAGTTACATGCAAGTTATTTAATTGTATATATGGCACAATAATGACAATGTTATGCTAACCATTGGAGAACTATGTATGAGAAAGAATTTCCTAGAGAACCGGCGGGATACAGCAGCTGGCGACCCATGTATTCTGGTGGATGGTAATTCTTTTATATGGACTTCAACAATGTTTATGATTTGCGGGTGCAAGAAGAAGATCAAGGACAAAAAAATGAAGAATAATAAAAAGTATAGGTAAAAGCACAAAGATGAAGAAGGGACCTTAAAGGATCAATTCCTAAATTTGTAATGATTAAAAAAAAAAGTAAGATGATGAGATGTAGACTAATTCTAGAAGTCTACAGGAGATGAAGAAGAATGAGTAAAAATAGGGATGAAGATTTACTAAGAGATTCATGGAAGGATTTGAGAAGATAATGGAGAGATCATAGGAGATAGTTATGGAGATATTTTGGAGATAATTGAAGAGATTGTTATGGTCACTTGTAGTAATATGATGAGATGTAGACTAATTCTAGAAGTCTAAAGGAGAAGAAGAGGAACGAGTGAAAATAGGGACGAAGATTTACTGAGAGATTCATGGAAGGATTTGAGGAGATAATGGAGAGATCATAGGAGATAGTTATGGAGATATTGTGGAGATAGTTGAAAAGATTGTTATGGTCACTTATAATTATAAGGAACCATTTGTACAATAGTTGCAACACTCAAGGATTGAGGAATTGATAAAATTTTACCCTTCGGGGAAATTGTGTGAAATGGTCTTGGTGTCCCTTGATTTGCTTGAGTTTGCAAATAGTTTGATGAGTGTTTTTTGTCGCTGCTGCACCACTCTTGATCTTTATCATATAGTCAGTATATGTGAAAATAATATAGTTTTCTTTAATAGGATGTTTTTATATAATCTCTTTACAGGGTAAGATTAGTAACAATACTGTTAGTAAAACTGCTGTCATTATTTGCAGAACCATAAAAACTGAAGATAAGACATAGATATAGCCAAGATAACGTGAACAAAATACCAAATACTCAACCCCAACCTTTATAAGAATGTGTCAAAATGAGAATTTAAATTTATAATTAAAAATAATAATAATAAATAAATAACTGACAAATTCTCTAATGGTTTTGCAAATAATATTTTGGTTACATATTTGGATTATATAGACTAAAGACCTTACTTGTCCAGAGATAATTGAGCTTAACTTGTCAGCTTGCTTCACTCGCTGCAATTGTACTTGCTTCATACTAACAGAATGTCGCAGTTCTGAAATTTTAGCCCACGCATTGTAGAGCAATTTCTGTGAGAAACAATAAAAATATCAGCTGCACGAATGCACATTAAAAATCTGGCAAATTAAAAATAATAGCATGCACGAATGCACATTTTGTAACAATGAAAGCATACATTATAAGCTGATCACCACATACAACCCCAACCGGGAACAGAACAATCATGGCACCAAGACATGCAAATCTTATAAATAATGGATACAAAGCTAGTTGTAAATTTATAACCACGGGTCCTAAAGTACGTGTTTTAACTTTTTCTGTATACAGCCATATACCTCTTACGAGATAAAAACAATGATAACCAAGTACTCATCCGTTGGGTGTATCAACAGCCAAAAAACATGTAAATATAATTATTTCATATGGTCTAGATTTTATTCATCTTCCATTATTTGGATTCCTTAAATTCCTACCATGGTCACAATTTGGACTGTGTAGATGATAGAAATATTTTTATGGGTAAGCCAACAAGCAGAGAAATCAAACTCCAAACTTTGGTCTAATTGCATAGTTAAACCAATATAACTTGCCCACAAGGAACTCAACTTCTAGAGTTACTTCAAGAAGTTCGCATTTCAGAGAATTTAAGCAAACAGAATGAACAAGAAGCCTCACAGAAGGTCACATGCAACCGCGAAGCAGCGTTTCTGAATAAACAAACACAGATAATGCAAGCGATATACGTTTAAAAGCTATAATGCATGCTCACCTGCCAAACATAATACAGCACTACAGCCTAACCAAAAATTATATGCTTCCATAGTGTTTTATGCAACTAATAGTATTTAATAAAGATGTAACAAAATGACCTTATGCAGGTTTATGGAAACAAACCTCAGCTGTAGCAGTTTGTGCATTCCTAGCAGCTTCAGCTTTTGCATTAACAAAGCGCCACTGCAATAGCCTGTTCTGAAGCATGCGCAAAATATGAGATGCCTCTAAGTGGTTCATTCCCTGCTTCCCCTTCCGTACATCACCTTTGAGGCTAATAACGGATCCCGCATTGCTGCTATGGATACTCTGATAATTTACCGGTTGTGGTGGCAATAGCCGTCCCCCTGGCTTTATTGGACTTAATGGGCATCTTAAAGTAGAAGATGTTGAGATTGGCTTAACTGAAGAAATAGGTGGATGAGAACCTGAACTGGACTGACTTCTAGAAACCGAATTAAGAGATTCGGATGATTGTAATACCCCATCTCCAGAAGTGTCTGTGCCTGATGACAAGACCTTTGAGTTCCTCGAAGGTCTCACCAAAGAAAATGTAGTAGATGACGAATCAGACTCAGGCAAAGGTTGTGACCCAATGCCAGATGCTCGCCGCAACCTCCTCATTGTTTCTTTCCAAAATCGAGCTGGTACTGCGGTGCCAGTACCACGTCTTGTGCTAGCTCTCCCTCTGCTGGATCTTCGATTGCTACACACAATCGCATCCTGAGATGAAATTGTACTGCCAGAAGAAACACTCTCCGAGTCAGACACAGTATCAGTGGATCCATGGAACCTATCTGCACATGCCAGCTCGGTCTCTTGAGATGTTAGCCTAACCTGACTAGCACCCTCGATAGCCGAAACCTGTTTTCCTGAATCAAAGTTCTGCAATCTTTCTCGCCCATATCCTCTCACGCTACCAGCTGCTCCATCTACAAATGCCTGTTTCGAAGCACTGAATGCGGCAAGGGAACCCTCGTTAATAGTCTGTGAAAATGCCTGACCATGAACACCACGCCCGAAAATCCTGCCTGAAGCTGCCACCGGCTTTCCTTGAGCTAATGCAGTCGAGACACTTATGGTTCTATCCATGAGATCCAAGCTCTTACTCAGCCTAATTCCCGATAAGTTCAGAGTACTTGTGCAAGGCAACCGATTTCGGTCCTGTTTCGCATGAGATTGCAACTTTTCTCGAGGCCTCGCATTTTCAGACTGCTCAATGTGTTGTTTTTTCATCGATGACCTCTTCCTCTCTGTTGTCCCTTTGCAATCCAAGGCTAAGGATGTGTTGCTGGGACCATGAACCATGTCAGGAGTACATTTTGTAATATGATCCATGAATTCACCATTATCATTGGAAAGCCCATTAGGCACACCAGAAAAAGCAGAAGATATGCGACTTCTCTCAACAGACTGCGGTCGTTTAAAATTAGTAACATCGCCTTCAACAGATTGTGGCCGTCTATCACTAGCAATTTCTGATGACGTAACTTCAACAGACTGTGGTCGTATGTAAGTGGTAACATCAGAAGGCATAACATTACGGCTAACGCTGGGAACACCGAATCTTCTAACAGAATTGGGTGTCGGCGCTGAAATCCCCGACTTGTACCTTGAATGAACTTCTCTGCTACGGGGCTTCCGGGAGATCCCATTATTATTCTTTTCGCACAATACATGTTGGGGAGCCCTTAGGTTTTCCTCTAAATCATTCTGCTCTTGCAGTTCCGTTAATGAGGGAACTTGCTGTTGCTGCACCATTATTTCACTCTTATTGGACATTGGCTTAGCCTGGAAACATCACTAAATTTGCAAACCTTGCGGGTTTATAAAAAATAAATGTTTCTTCAAAAACGAAAAAAAATCATATAATCATTTACAGCCGTTGGTTTAAAAACACAATTCTGACCAGTAATTTCCTTTCGTTCTGCAAATTTTTCTCCGCCTCTTTGATTTCCTCCCATTAACAAAATCACACCGTTTTTAGGATTTGAAAGAAACAAGTCTCTTATTACTCTGTTATTAGTTTTACAATACACAAACCTGGTGAGCAATTTCCTTTCCGCTCTAAAGCAATTTCCTTTGGGCTCTGTAAAGCATTACAAAATCGGCTTCTCCCCTCCAGTTCTAACGGTTTCGGAAATCGCTTCTTCCCTCCGATTCTAAGGGTTTCGTATTTGAAGTTTCAAATGCATTCCAACAAATACAGTCTGATGGCCTTTCAGCGGAGATGGAGCTTCCAACAAACCTTCTGCAAACTCCGCCAAAGAGATTCCTCTCAGACTGTTGCCTTCTTCCATCAACTGACGCAAACCCTTAGCCTTCCCCCGCATTCCCTGATTTTCAAAAAGTTAGGAAAACGATGTGTATATCTTTATTTTTACTTTTTTTTCGTCTAAATAAATAAAAATCCCGTAATGCCGGCATACCGAGATCTCGCTTGTTAAAGATATATCGAGCGATAGAGAAGGCCGCTTTATTCTCATTTTCCGTGCGGTTCAAACCCTGCCACGTAGGGTTTTTAAAACAAAGCGTGGGGTATGGGTTGGGGTTTAGGGGAGGATTTTTGTGATAGGAAAGAGAGTGGAGTTTTGGTAGCATGGTTAATGTGGATTGGTTTTGATTTAGTTGATGGGGTGAGATTGGTTGTTACATTTTAATGAGCATTCGTGATGGATTGGATTAGTATTTGATGGTGTGGAATTTTTAGCTCTGAGTTTTTTTAGTTTATGTTTTATATAGTTGGTGTTATTTTTTAAAAGTTTTTGTGTGCCATAGGGATGACGGTTCGAAGATTAATAAATGTTAGATCCCTGGTCCCTCTTCCTACTGGAAGATTAGTGTTTGATGGTGTGGAATTTTTTGGCTTTCTAGTTTGATTTTTTTTTTAGTTTCTGTTACATATAGTTGGTGTTATTTTCTAAAAGTCTTTTTATTTGCCACAGGGATGACTGCTGGAAGATTAGCAGTTGTTGGATCCCTGCTCTCCCCTCCTAGCCCCCGCTCCCCTCTCCCCTCCCCCACTTTTTTACCCTTTTTCGTTCTAGTTGTTTCCTTTTCTTGTTTTATTCCCTGGGATGTTGTATTGTTTGAATTCCCCTTTCTTCCCTTCCCTTTTGTTATTCATTTTTGTTTAGATTAGGTTCTTTATAAATATTTCTTTTTAATTCAAATATTTTTATTAAAAAAGGTTTATTTAAATCATATAAACTTATTAAAAATATTAACTACACATTTAATCCATATTTATCCCACAATAGTTTTAATAACTTATTCTTTTAAAAGAAATCAAAATATAATTAGCAAACAAATAATCTTTTTAATTAGTCATGAATAAACATTTATAACTTATCCCATAATCTTTCAGTTATGTGAATTTAAAAATGATAACACATATCAATTTAAATAAATATACTTCTGAAAAAAGGGTTAACCATTAAATCATACTAACTAATTATTTAATCATTAAACTTTAATTCTATCTGAATTTATCCCATAACAAAAGTTTTCACATTGAATCAAAATTATTAAATCTAAAAACTTAACTAATTAAAAGAAATTAAATACTATAAATTCATATCCTAAATAAATTAAATACATTTAGTCTCAATTAAATTGAAAAGAGAAAAAATAATAATAATTAGTCAAGATATATTGAGTTGAATTAAATTTATTAAATCTAACAAATTAACGGTAGCAAACTTTGGTAGCAACTTCAAAAAACACTCAAAATTTCTAGATCAATCTTAGACGGGAAAAGATTTGCGACCAAGGAAAATGGCGTGCTCAGCTAAGGGTTTCGAACGATCCAGAGCTTCACAGAACGGCGCTGCCAGGACTTGCTTCTTCCCCTCGGCGCCTCGTCTCCCAGGTTCAGATCATGTGGCTGGCCTGCTTTTCTTTTGGGGTCCGAGTAGCTCAGCCCTTGAGCAGATCGCTGCCAGTGGAGGTGCAGAACTCAGAACTAGCGTCTTACTCCAGTTCTGCTTCTCCCGTGAGGGTATTTGCCAGAAACCCCGCAGGGCTATTTGCTTGGCCACGACTAATTACCGCTTCTTAACAGCGGCACAGCAAGTTTTCCCTCCGCTCGAGGGTTCAGTGTCGATTTCAATGGCGGTGTTAACCCCCTGTTCGGTTCCTTTTCCTCAAAACCGTTTTTGGGTGGGAAGCTGGGCTACTTTCTATGTCTTTCTTCCTTCGAAACAGTCCATGTCCGTGCGTCACTCATGGATTGGAAGCCTGGAAATAAAAATGCTTCCAGGTAATCTTGATTTCAAAACATCTGAAAAATGCCTGCGCAGGGAGGAAGTGTGGCAAGTGTTCGACGAAATGCAACATAGAGAGTTGGTCTCTGAGAAACCGTCGTGAGAAGCGGCCTCTGATGGTAGTCCTGCCTCTACTCGGCCTAGCAGAGAATGATGCAGCAAGATTCAGAGAGGCCCTGCCCCCTCTCAAGCCACACCTAATGACTAATACCGCGTGCTGCCCAGCGCAGGGAAATAAAAAACAGGCACAGATTGGGCCCCTGGCAAGCTGTGCTTGTACCAGCGTCCTCTCGTCTCAATCTTGCAGAGGACAGAAGATGCCGAAGCAATCCAAGTCTTTCCAGATCCTAATAGCGCTCCTCTCAGGCAAAACTCTGCTTCAGTGGGTGAGCTCTTCAGATCTTTTGCAGGACCTCAAGCAAAATCTGGACCTTAGGACGGGAATTCCTTCTGCTTCTCAAAGGCTCCTCTTCAAAGGTAAACAGCTTGAAGATCTCTTGCCCCTTTCATTTTACGACATTCAAAGAAATGCTTCCATCATTCTCTCCCTTCGTTTGAGAGGGGGAGCAACTGGACAGTCATCTTCAGCAGCAGCGTTTTCTTACAGAGATGTTGTCCATGCTCAGACACCCAAGAACTCCGCTTCACCAGCCCAAGTTCCAAAACCTTTTTTGGCGGACAACCTGGAGGAAACCCCCTCCATTGAAGTAATGCATCCAACGATGGACAGGCAGCTCCAATTGTTTGCCGAATTTGGCATTATTTGCAGGTTCAATGGGCTTTGGCCACGCACAGAAGATCTCTACAAATGGGTTCACTCCAACTGGACCAACAATTGCAAGGTTCTTCTCTGTTCTAAAGGTTTCTTCATTGTGGTTTTTGTTGACAGTGAGGATTATCAAAAAGCATTAACTGGGGGCCCTTGGTTTTGGGACTCGGCGGGTCTCTTCTTAACCCCTTGGTTCCCAGATTTTGATCCCTCCACTGTTGTTATTACCAAACTCCCCATCTGGGTCAGACTTCCCAACCTCCCGGTTCATTTATGGCACTTTGTTGTGTTTGAAGGAATCGGTAATACTCTAGGCCGCTTTCTAGCTACAGACACTTCTAGAGGGGGAAAGGGCATCTACACCTTCGCCAGAATCTGCGCAGAAATAGACATGAGCAAAGGATTACCAGATCAGATCGTTCTCAAAATTGGAGACTTCTACTGGACTTAGACCCTGGATTACGAGAACACAGCGTTTCGCTGTAGAAATTGCCATCTCACAGGGCACCTTCATAGATCGTGTCCAGCGATTCCAACCCAAAAGAAGAAGGCCGCTCCTAAGCCGAAATCCAAAAGCTGGAAACCTTGTGACCCGCCCCCCATGGATGATTTTAGTTCCAGCTCAGATGAAGAGGAAGTGGATGAGGACGCGATGGACGCTTCGCTTGCACAGGACCCGCCCCCAACAGGTCCTGAGGAGTCCACGGCCCCACCTCTCACGCAGAAGCGCTCTCATGAGACCTCTCCTTCCGATTCAGACAAGGAGATCTCCCCGTCCGCCCAACTTAGTTTGCAAGTCTTTCCATCCCAGCCGGATCATCTTGGATGGGTCAAAGTTGGTAAAAAGAAAGGTAAAAAGGGTCGCACTGTGGACTCCACCCATGTTGGGTTGAATCCCTAGCCGGGCTCTTGTCTCTTGGTTCGTCTATTTGCTTCTTGTTAAGCACTGCTCTCTTCCTGTTTACTCCTCAAGGCCGAGGTGGATAGTCTATCCTTGCCGGCAGCCCGTTTTCTCTGGGGTTCTGTAGGAGGTCCTTCGGTCTAGTTGTCATGTTCTCAGCAAAGCTTCGAGCTTTAGTCTGCTCGGGCAGTCCTTTTGTACAATATGTTTTGTTTTCTTAATACAAAAGCTTACTTACAAAAAAAAAATCTAACAAATTAACTAATTAATTATTAAACTCCTCCAACCATTGATAAGAAGATAATGCATATCAATTTAAATTAATATACATAGGAAACAAGTTAATCCATTAAATTCAACTAACTAATTATTTAATCAATAAACTTTAATCCCATAACAAAAGTTTTCACGTGTAATTTATTTAGTTTGAAATTGAATTTATTTATTTATTTATTTTTATTTTTTAAGGGATATATTGAGTTACATGTGAAATTTAATCAAAATAATTAAATCCAACTAATTAATTAGTAAACTTCCCCAACCCTTGATCCAATCAAAGTCAATTGTAGATGTTGCATGTGGTCCGAATTAGTTGCTTCTTTCTAGTCATTTAAATGAAGGGTCTCTCTATTTAATCTGTTGCTACAATCTGGTTCTTCATCTTGTCATGACGATGAGCCACACTTGCTAGTTCGAAACGCGTCGACAAATGAATTTTGATGTGATTATTGCCAAAAGCTTCTTATAAACTCTTATGGATCATAGAAGCCTCAATTCTATAACCATTGTTCTTATTTAGCAATGTTCAAACCTCACTTTCTCCAAAGGTAAGGTTTTCTCTTGTGGTGGATTGTTCTCATGTTTTTTGCTTTGTGCTTTAAAGTTACACTAGATGTGTCTCCTCTCATCCTACTTCATGGTTTTCTTATTGGTGGCAACTTTGTGTTTTTTTTAATAGTACATTGTTTGTTTTCACTAACATGGGACTTGTGGCTTGTGTTTGTACTTACATGGACATTAGCACTTGCATGTTATTTGTATTATCTTCTCATAACTCTAGTTCTAACTAATTTCTTGTCATAGTCAATAACTTGTCATTGTGATGCTTCATTGTAGTTGAGGGTTTGTTACTGCAATTGATCTTTGTTCATTATGGCCTCGAAGATGTGTTCCTCTCCAAACACTCTATCATTGACTTGTGGGGAATGTTATTCTAGTTTAGATGTGTTAAAAAAATTTGTGCGTGCAACCTTTATTACAAAACATGAACTCCACTTCGCACTCAAGGTTTCTTGAATTAAATCCTTGTGAACTTAAGCCTTAAGGTTGATTCAAAATATTAACTTGTAGTAACAACAATAGACAATTTTGCATCTCGCATTAACTAGCATGTTGATTTAAATTATTAACTTGCAATAACAACAATGGATAATATTACATCTCACTTTAACCAACGCATTAGGAAACACAACCAAGAAAATGTCAAACATATGCCAACCCTCAAGGCACAATTTTCCAAACATAAGCTAGATATTAAATCTCTTTAATTACTGTGGATTTGCAATAGTAAACCTACCTTATTATCTTCAATATGTTTGGCAAACCACTCAATAGTTTTAGCCCTTAAATATATCAAATTAGCATGAACAATAAATGTTAGAAATTTACCCAATTAAGAACAAAATGAAAGTGGAGAGAAGATGACGAGCGAGAGTGCCAGGGTTTCACACGCAGGCATCATGGGTGCGGGAGTGGAGGCTATGAACAAGCCCAAGGCCAGAGGGAATGAGGATTACAGGTATGTCGAGACTGAACCCTAACAGTTTTTTCCCTCCAGATGGGCATATGCAATTGTTTATGATGGGTCGGCGGCAAATACTCTGGATCGCAGAATACCAAATACAACCTGAGGTAGTTGTACCGCGATGAACACTATGAAAAGAGCCATCAATGCTAATAAGATGTGGTTCCGAAAGAATGGTCCTGAGCAATGTGGGATGGCAGCGGCAGAGTGGGTATCTGTGGATTTATCGCTCCATTACAGTATGCTACTATGTGGCCACAACAGATCTACAATGGTTGGAGTGTATGCGATCAGAAACCCTCCTATTTGCCCGGACCCTCTGTATCATTGGCTTGCCGATAGCGGATTGGTGGAAAGGGCTTCTATGCAAGCACGCTTGCACACTGTTACAGATGGGGGTTTACATTCTGCGGCGTTGGGCCTATTGGACACTGAGGTAACAGTTAAACTACTCTTGCCTCTGGATCATGATACATACACGCGATCTCCATTGATTAAAACAAAGCACCTAGAGAGTCTGGCGATCATGGGGTTTTCTCCTATTACGCATCCACACAACGTTTTGCAAAACATAGTACTTGGAGCAGCACAACAATTCAAATCTGAGGCAGACATAAATTCCCCACACTTTTTAAATTTTCATCGATTTCAAGTTATTATTAAAACCCCTCCAGGGTCGTCTTATTTGCTTTGGGTTCTCGCAACTGATAATGTATTGCATCTGAAGTATCTCATCTCCCAACATATTGGATATCCTGCCAAATATCAACTTTTGATATTTGTGGGGCAGAGCACTACATGACACTAGACTCCTGAAGGACTACAACATTATGTCAGTGTCCACCAAAACACTTAACCTAAGGCTGCGAGGTGGAGTTGCGGCCTCTAGTAAAACAAAACATTCAGGAGGAGGAATTGGAAGTAGTACAACAAAAAACAATGAAACACAATAGAAGCACAAAAACGAAGGACTCTCTTTCAAGAATATCCTACAAGGAAAAAATACACCTACAACAACATCAAAGCAAGTTGGAACTGAACCCAGTCCATATATTGTGGAACAACCGAATTACATTCTAGAATTAAACATAGATATACCAGAAACAGATATCCATTGTAATACTTTTGAATCACAAGCTATAATCTATCGATTCAACTGTTTTTGTGCCAAAACTTGCTAAGCTTTTCCATTGGATTTTCACAAACTGGATTGTACACTATGAAATACATCTATGCTCAATAGGGTTTTTCATTATCAAATTCCATTCATATGAGGCAAGGGACAATATACTACAGGAAGGACCATGGTTCTGGGGATCCATGGGCCTCTTCATCACACCTTGGTTTCCGGAATTTGATGCTAATACTATGGTTGTTTCAAGGATGCCAATATGGGTTCGACTCCATAATCTACCATTACATCTTTGGGATCAACAGGTCCTAGTTGGTATTGGCAACTCCATTAGGCGATATATCGAAATGGACACACAAAGATTGGAGGAAAGAGTACTTACTTTCGCTCATATTTGTGTGGAAGTAGATCTCAACAAAGGATTATCGGATCTCATACTGTTGAAACACCAACAACGGAGCTAGACACAGATATTAGACTATGAAAACACAGCATTTAGATGCAGAATTTGTAGGAAAATAGGACACCTACAGAACACATGCCCAGAAGCTAAAAAAGATATACGAAGAAAAAAGAAAATAGGGAAACAACCCAAGGGTTGGCAATTTCCCCCCCATGACTCTGAAGAGGAGGAGGAAGTGGTTGTGGAAGACCCCATACCCAATGAGAATAACCAGGCAGACAAAGAACCAGAAGCATAGGAGATAACTCCACAAGATCCTATGGAATTACAGCCATAAAATATGCTAGAGGCAAAGGACTCCAGTCGAGAAAAATGACTACATACACCAGAAATTTCATATTTGAATAAGGACAATCCCCGACGTGATGTGTTCAACTCACTTGCACTCGTATCTTCGATGCTGACTCAAGGGGAGTGGCGCAAGGTTGAAAAGAAGAAGGGGAGAAAAACATGACTCTACCCATTTTGTACATTAGTCTGCTTATTTGTACATTAGTTTGTTTTCATTGAACCTCTGATCAACAGTCTTTCGACTGTCTGATGTAATGCGTATCAACATCTGCAACATGTAATTTTGTTTTCATTAATAAAATTACGATTTTTCCATGAAAAAAAAAAAAAAAGGCAGCTAAAAGTCACATATGTAATTACATGAGTATTAAATAACTTGAAACTTCATATATATGTATAAGAATGAAACACATGTACATGCCACAACTTTATCTCATAGTTAGTGTAATCTTTCAAGCTCTCAAAAATCCTAGTTTGGAAAATCATGAAAATCATATTCACTACCCAAGATTTATAAAGAGCAAGTATAAACACCAACAAGTCCTTGTTGGCTTCAACAACAAGATTGCATCACATAAATTCTCCACACTAGCATAATCTTCCTCAGGGTTTGCAAACCTTGGCCATAATACAACACATAAGTACATGGAAAAACAATTATAATGCTCTCCTCCAAATCTATATGTTTGTCATAAGGTTTGAATCCTCAACTATAGGTCTTACATTCTTCCGTCGTCACAAGCACCAAGACCTCCATGGCTCATAAATAATACAAGAACTCTATGATCATGCCCTGCCGTTACATCCCAAGTGAGCAAGACTTCAAAATCATGTAAAGAGTTAGTCACCCATTCTCCATGTGTTCTACTAGGATACAGAGCATAGTTCTATAACAAGAGGCACAAGAACAATCATCATCTTCAACATCATGTTCTTCTCTTAGGTTTGTGTGTATAACATAAACCATGATCATCACAAGAACAAATATTGGCATCACACAAGAGTAATCTCTCCAAGAATATCCAAGACATCTCTCTCCTCCCATTATCTTCTCCTAAGATTTCCTCATGAAACCTGATGTCTAACTCTTAAGGTTTCCTCAAAACTCAAAAACCCTAATGTCTAGCTCCTAAGGTTTCCTCATGAACCCTAAAATCTCAAGTACGAGTACAAAGAAGACTACAATGATAATAAATGAATATAAGAGAGTGGAGTTTTGGTGCATGGTTAATGTGGATTGGTTTTGATTTAGTTGATGTGGTGAGATTAGATGTTACATTTTAATGGTGGTAATGAGTATTGTTGATGCATTAATATTTGATGTTGTGGAATTTTTTAGTTTTTTAGTTTGAGTTTTTTTAGTTTTTGTTTCATATAGTTGGTGTTATTTTTTAAAAGTCTTTTTGTGTGCCACAGGGATGATGGCTCGAAGATTAGCAGCTGTTGGATCCCTGCTCTCTCCTTCTGCTAGAAGATTAGTATTTGATGGTGTGGAACTTTTTGGCCTTCTAGTTTGAGTTTTTTTAGTTTCTGTTACATATAGTTGGTGTTATTTTCTAAAAGTCCCTTTATGTGCCACAGGGATGACCATTGGAAGATTAGCAGTTGTTGGATCCCTGCTCTCTCCTCCTAGCCCCCGCTCCGCTCCCTCCCCCCTTTTCCCTCTCCCCCTTTTGTACCCTTCTTCGTTTTGGTTGTTTCCTTTTCTTGTTTTATCCCCTCAGATGTTGTATTGTTTGAATTCCCCTTTCTTCCCTTCCTTTTTGTTATTCATTTTTGCTTGAGTTAAGTTCTTTATAAATATTTCTTTTTAATTCAAAATATTTTTATTAAAACAGGATTATTTAAATCATATAAACTTATTAAAAATATTAACGACACATTTAATCCATATTTATCCCAGAATAGTTTTAGTAACTCATTCTTTTAAAAGAAATCAAAATATAATTAGTAAACAAATAATCTTTTTAATTATTCATGGAATAAACGTTTATAGCTTATCCCATAATCTTTCAGCCATGTCAATTTAAAGATGATAATGCATATCAATTTAAATAAATATACGTGGGAAAAAAGGGTTAACCATTAAATTATACTAACTAATTATTTAATCATTAAACTTTAATTCTACTTATTCCATAACAAAAGTTTTCGCATTTAATTTATTTAAAAAAAATAATTAATAACGGATATAAAATTGAATCAAAATTATTAAATCTAAGAAATTAACTAATTAAAAGAATTAAATACTATAAATTCATATCCTAAATAAATTAAATACATTTAGTCTCAATTAAATTGAAAAGAGAAAAAAAATAATAATTAGTAACAGTGATATTGAATTGAATTAAATTTATTAAATCTAACAAATTAACTAATTAATTAACTAACTAATTATTAAACTTCTCCAACCATTGATAAGAAGATAATGCATATCAATTTAAATTAAGATATGCTGGAAACAAGTTAATCCATTAAATTCAACTAACTAATTATTTAACCAATAAACTTTAATCCCATAACAAAAGTTTTGACATATAATTTAGTTTGAAATTGAATTTATTCATTCATTTATTTATTTTTATTGTTTTTAAGGGATATATTGAGTTACATATGAAATTCAATCAAATTAATTAAATCTAACTAATTAATTAATTAGTAAACTTCCCCAACCCTTGATCCAGTCAAAGTCAACTCTAATCAAGTCAATTGTAGTTGTTTCTTGTGGTCTGAATTAGTTGCTTCTTTCTAGCCATTTGAATGAGGGGTCTCTCTATTTAATCTATTGCTACGATCTGGTTCTTCATCTTGTCATGACGACGAACCACACTTGCTGGTTCGAAATGTGTCAACAAATGAATTTTAATGTGATTATCGGCAAAAGATTTTTATAAACTGTTATGGATCGCAAAAGCCTCAATATTATAACCATTGTTCTTATTTAGCAATGTTCAAACCTCACTTTCTCCAAAGGTAAGGTTTTATCTTGTGGTGGATTATTTTCATGTTTTTTGCTTTATGCTTTAAAGTTACACTAGATGTGTCTTCTCTCATCCTACTTCATGGTTTTCTTATTGATGGCAACTTTGTGTTTTTTTATAGTACACTGCTTGTCTTCACTAACATGGGACTTGAAGCTTGTGTTTGTATTTACATGGACATTACCATTTGCATGTTATTTGTATTATCTTCTAATAACTCTAGTTCTAACTAATTTCTTGTCATAGTCAATAACTTGTCATTGTGATGCTTCATTGTACTTGAGGGTTTGTTACTGCAATTGATCTTTGTTCATTATGGCCTCGAAGATGTGTTCCTCTCCAAACACTCCACTCTATCATTGACATGTGGGGAATGTTATTCTAGTTTCGATGTGCTAAAAAAATTGTGTGCATGACCTTTATTACAATGATAATAAATGAATACAAGAGAGTGGAGTTTTGGTGCATGGTTAATGTGGATTGTTTTGATTTAGTTGACGTGGCGAGATTGGATGTTACATTTTAATGGTGGTAATGAGTATTGTTGATGCATTAATATTTGATGTTGTGGAATTTTTTAGTTTTTTAGTTTGAGTTTTTCTAGTTTTTGTTTCATATAGTTGGTGTTATTTTTTAAAAGTCTTTTTGTGTGCCACAGGGATGATGGCTCGAAGATTAGCAGCTGTTGGATCCCTACTCTCTCCTCTTGTTAAAAGATTAGTATTTGATGGTGTGGAACTTTTTGGCCTTCTAGTTTGAGTTTTTTTAGTTTCTGTTACATATAGTTGGTGTTATTTTCTGAAAGTCTCTTTATGTGCCATAGGGATGACCACTGGAAGATTAGCAGTTGTTGGATCCCTGCTCTCTCCTCCTAGCCCCTGCTCCGCTCCCTCCTCCCTTTCCCCTCTCCCTCTTTTATACCCTTCTTCGTTTTGGTTGTTTCCTTTTCTTGTTTTATTCTGCAGGATGTTGTACTGTTTGAATTCCCCTTTCTTCCCTTCCTTTTTGTTATTCATTTTTGCTTGAGTTAGGTTCTTTATAAATATTTCTTTTTAATTCAAAATATTTTTATTAAAACAGGATTATTTAAATCATATAAACTTATTAAAAATATTAACGACACATTTAATCCATATTTATCCCATAATAGTTTTAGTAACTCATTCTTTTAAAAGAAATCAAAATATAATTAGTAAACAAATAATCTTTTTAATTATTCATGGAATAAACATTTATAGCTTATCCCATAATCTTTCAGTGATGTGAATTTAAAGATGATAATGCATATCAATTTAAATAAATATAGGTGGGGAAAAAGGGTTAACCATTAAATTATACTAACTAATTATTTAATCATTAAACTTTAATTCTACTTATTCCATAACAAAAGTTTTCACATTTAATTTTTTTTCAAAAAAAAAATAGTAACGGATATAAAATTGAATCAAAATTATTAAATCTAAAATATTAACTAATTAAAAGAAATTAAATACTATAAATTCATATCCTAAATAAATTAAATACATTTAGTCTCAATAGGTCTCAATTAAATTGAAAAGAGAAAAATAAAATAAAATTAATAACTAGTAACAGTGACATTGAGTTGAATTAAATTTATTAAATCTAACAAATTAACTAATTAATTAACTAACTAATTATTAAGGAATTTAGACTTCCGTGATCCATAATCTTGTTTAGAGAATAATTTCGGCAAAATCACATAAAAAATCATTTGTCGACGCATTTCGAACCAACCAGTGTGGTTCATCGTCAGGACAGGTTGAATATCCAATCTGAGCGATGTATTAAATAGGGACATCAGGCCATTCCAACAGCTAAAATTGACTGAGTAACTGTTAACCGGACCTCTAACAGCTAGGTTTGACCAGGCCCAGGGGGAGGGATCTAAATTTATTTAATTATTTTATTTATCTATTTATTTATAATTATAATACCATATTATGTATATTGATTATTACTAATATTAATATATTTATTTTCCATTACCCTTATATAATATTAATATTATTAATTATTTATTTAAATAATTAGAATGGTAAATATCATATATTATTTTTAAATCAAGAACTTAATTTAATTATTATTTTATTAATATATTTATCTATTCTTTAATATATATTTACCCTAAAAAAAATTCCATTCTTAATATTATTAATAATATCAATATTTACCCTTATATTAAGACGAGAACAATTTAATTAGAAATAATAAAATGGTAAATATTTCTATTATCTACCCATTTAACTAATATATTATTTATAATATTATATAATAATATAAATATAGATAATATTATTTATCTCCGCTATTAAAGTAAATATTATTACTAGCAATTGTCCCAAAAAGTACAAAAAGAGGCCGATATGATTATTAAATTAGAATTGTTGAATATCTCTAGAAGAGATGTTGGTTCAAGCCTAACAGATAAGCAATTTGAGCTGGCTAAAGGCCTTCTAATTGTTTTTTATTATTGTAAAATTATATTGATAATTCATTGGTTTTACTTTCAAAAGCTTGAAGGAATTTGAAGAGTAGGTATAGAATTGCTTTGTGGGATTTGATCCCAAAATTCTTGATTTGTAGATATATACTCAATGAAATGTTAATTGGTTGAAACCCTACACAAATGTTTGATATAAGAAAATAAGCCGAAAAGGTTGAAAGTCTTAATTGGTTTGTGGATAACCTTGTTTTCTTGCACTGGATCATTGTGCAATTACTTTTCTTTAGATGTTTTGTTTATATCTATGTTACACAAAACACATTGAATGTCTTATTTCATTTTAGAGTAAATTAATTACCCAAAATTAAGAAACTTCTATAAATGGCCAAGCATCTACGAAGCTTTCTAGTGACGAAGGCAATAACCACCATGACTATCCCCTACCATTTGACAATGCTTCTCTACCCAACCAGATTGAATACTTAGGGAGCGAAAAGCAAGCCAATTAGACAAACAAATTGCCTTTGGAAAGAATTATGCACATACATAGAGCAAAATCCAAATACTCTACCAAGAAAAAAGAAAGTTGTCCACACATATTTTCATTTGTAATTTATGGAAACTTATGATTTGCTATGTTAATAAATCCAAAACATTCTTAATGTAAATACACTTTTAGATGAAAAGGATAAAAAAGATAACAATGTAACATATTATAAGCTCACAAATATATCAAAGTTAAAGATATGTATAGAGTATATTATAACATCGCCATTGAAACCAAAACTAAACCAAAACTACTCTTCTCATGATTCTCAAGTCATTGAGGACAACAATACTTCTCCAAAATAAACACCCCTTCAAACATGTATTTAGCGTACCCAGCCTGACATTTAGATATACAAATAGAAAAAATGAAAATCTAAACAAGTGCCCTATTTCCATCATTTAACCAGGTATGGTGTGGGAAAACTAACATCAGATCAGTTAACCACCATAAACACCTGTTCGTAGTGTCATAAACTCTCCTACACACAAATGAAGGTATGCCTGAAGGAATTTCAATGCCTTTCCTGAGGAATGAAACTTTACATGGATGAAGAAATGAGGCAGTTGATATCTCAATCATTGTGAAATGAATAGAAGACCTCGTTTGGTGCAGTTTCAAGCAAAACCCCTTTGCCTACCTTAACATCAGCTGGTCGATAAAGCCAGTTTACACTTAGCTTAACGTGATGGTCTTCATCTGAAGTCAAGCAATGAATAATCCCAATGAAAGGCGGTGCATTACCAGCCTGAAAAGAGTGCACAATCTCCGACGCTGATTTTACGACCATCCTGGAAATTCAAATAGTTTCAAAATTCTCTTCATTCATCATTACAGAATATTAAGAAAAGAGAACAAATAAGCAAAACATACAAATCCTGTGCACCCAAAATAAACTGCCATGCCACAACATTCCAATTCAAAATTTATAATTAGCTCATTATGTTCATCAGTGGGATCATCATATTTCCATATAGGGTCCAAAGCTTTTGGCGTTTTACGATTTTCATATAGGGTCCAAAGCTTTTGGCGTTTTCAGATAGTAATGGTTAAACCCATGGAAAAATTGGAAATCAGGATTCAAAATTTAAAAGTCCTGCAGGTAAAAGAAAAAAAATCTAAATCGATGATAGATATTATATTAAAAATAAGGGAAAAGAGAGAAAACTGGTGTACATTTCAAAATCTATCAAAGAACCAAAAAGGAATGATGTTGAACTTGTTACACATATCTGGAAGTATCAAAATCATTGATGGGAATCAATCCCTCACTCTTTCATAAACTGTTGATGGAAAGTGAAAGCATTTTATTTTTGGTCCTTTGGTCTCAAACCCCGTCGGGCAGGTAGTTCTGAAAAAGAGTTTAAAAAAGTCAATTTCCTAATATGGTGTCGAGATATTTTCCAACAGTCCGAAATTATTACGGTATTTCTTTGGCAGGAAAAATTTTGCTATTTTTTAAGGTTATATTATTGCCAACTTACACACATCACGATATATTGTGATGTCTGGTAAAATATTGATGCGCTTGCAAGTAGGTAATAAAGTTTTTGTGTTTTCAGAAATTGTGGTTCAAATTTGTATGCCTGACTGAGACTGCGATTGGCAGTCATCCTGATATCTACAAAATTGAAGGGATTTAGAGCCCTTTGTAAATTCTGAAGGGGGAAAGCTCATGGTGGTCTGTAATGTAAGGTTTCATAAAGGCCTGTTGAGAAAATTGCTGTGTAACTATTCTTATGCGAATTTCAGAGCCTGTTGTGTTCCGCTTGGTTATGATTGTGGTTTGTGTCTTTGTTCTGGTGGTGATAGGAATCTGCAGGGGTTTGAATAGTTAAGGCCAACCTAGTTGCTTATCCCAGAAATTATAGGCATGGTATGCAATTTTTTCACTTTAAAGGTTATTCTATCTCTTATGTGTGATGGTGATTCTCTTGCATGTTGAAGGTTTATTTTATCGTTTGTATGGGACACTGGTTGGGATGGTAGATGGGGCTGCTTAGCGTCGGAGTATTCAGCAGGGGACATGTACCTCTAGAGCTGGACATTTTACTGTAGGCCCTTTTTGTTGGCGTAATCTAAAGACCAACTAAATTGCTGCTGCTTTGCTGGCATTTGTTGATTTGTAGAACTTAAGTTCTGAATAATAAATTGTTCGTATTGTAATTTCAAGCATTTGGGTTAGTTCAAAAACACTACCAGATCTCCGAGGATGCAGTGATCAATTGATGAGATGTATAAATTGCTTGATACTGCTGTTTCAAATTTCCAGCAAATTGTTTGACGAAAATTCATTGGAAACTAAGAAAACCATTGGGGAATGAGGTGTTTTAGCTAGAATTAGACTATGCCCTTTCCGTCATTTAGGGTTGCAATGTCTTGGTATTTCAATAGAAATTATGGATGTAATACACATTGAAGAGGGCTGAAGTGTTGTCCCTTCTTCCTTGTTGCTTTCACTAATTATGTGAAAGTTTGGATGAAGAATATTATGTGAAAATCGGAAAATCTGAAACTGAAAGCGAAAATTGAGAGAATTGAAAATCTGAGAAAATGAAATTGTAAACTGAAAAGTCCTGCTCTTTTAATATTCACTGTTGGTCACCATGACCAAAACTCTGCAAAACATCAAACTCATAGAATAACTTTCCACACAGGTTTATATGACAGGGCATGGAAAATAGAAATCAGACCTTGAATAAAATCACTGTACATGAAGAATACTGAGCAAACATTATGAATGAAAAATACCAGGCATCAGAATAGAACATATAAATCGCAATTCTAGATTGTTTCAAAGGGAGGTAAGTCGAATTTAACCAGGGAACCCTCCCACAACATCTCCTATGATGTGGAGACATGTTTCCAAGGGGTGGGTCATGTCCCCTGCAATAGGGAAAGGGAGAACCGATTCGTCAAGGAGATGCAGTGTCAAGTTTATTAGGGTCGGGGTACATCCCCTGGCAAGTTAGACTGAATAAAAAAGAAACAAGGTGATACTTACAGGATCATAGCCTTTTTGAAGAACAAGATCCAGAGCGTCATCTGTAACCCCTAAAGCAACGCCTCTCTCTACAAGACGAATTGCTACATCTTTCATCTGTAGTCTAGCAACTTTCTTGAGCTCATCATGAGAAAGAGGATCAAATACAACTATCTCATCAAGTCTATTCAATAACCCTGGCCTGAAATGTCTTCTATCCTGCAACAATGTTCAAAGGCATGTCAAAGCACCGAGCCAACTTCGTGATAAAATTATATGAAAAAATGCATACACAGATTCCAGTAATGCGTATGCATACTTCTTGCATGACATTCTCTCTTGGGTTTTTACTGTTGTGTGGCCAGACAAAGCAGCAAGCAAGTAAGTGCTCTGCTAAGACAAAGCAGCAAGCAAGCAAGTGCTCTGTTAAGACAAAGCAGCAAGCAAGCAAGTGCTCTGCTACTCTGTTTGAGAAACTAATCAGCTAACCGGAGTAGGGTAAAGTGCGCAGCAGCTAATCCACCGTCAGATCGCAGCAGCGGCTTCTTACCATCGATTTGGGCGGGCGAACGAAGAGGAAAAACTGTGAGCGGACGTCCTGCGAGGAAGAGAATTAATGACAGAACCCGCGTGGTGTGCCATGTGATGGCGCTAAGCGCGAAACCAGCGGGCATGCATCCCGTAAACTCGCAGCATTGTGCCATAAACTCGGCGGACAGATGTCCCAGTATTGTGCCATAAACTCGGCGGACAGATGTCAGAGGATTGTAGACCGGTTGAAAATGACGCCAGGTGTCAACGTTAGGAACAAAAGGACGACGAAAGCTTGTTTCAAAGGAAGGCCTATCGGCCTAATTACAATATATTTATCTACCATTACCCTTATATAATAATATTATTATTATTAATAATCTCTAATGGTTAATCTCATTCTTATATACCCATTATTTTTAAATTTAGAACTTAATTCCATTATTATTTTATTAATATATTTATTTAATTTTCTATTCCTTAATATTATTAAATCTTATTAATATATATTCCTTAATAACATGTACAAAAATCATTTAATCATATTTAACTAATATATTATTAATATTTACCATTTAGGATGAGTATTACTTATTAGAATAAAATGATAAATATTCTTATTAAATTCTTTAAAATCTAGAACTTTTTTATTTTATTAATCTATTTATTCATTCTTTAATATATACTTACCCTAAATTTTTTTAATCATTTTTAATATTATTTTTCTCTGGGCAAAGACTAATCTACTTATATATTAAAAAACTGTAAAAATACTTACAAGAGGATTTAACCTCTGAGAGTGACATGGCATCTCTCTATCAAAAATTCTAACAAAATTCTCTGTTCCACCGTTTGTAAGGAACATTATACAATTTAATGCAAGCGAGAACAGAGTTAAAAGCAATTGGAAAGGATCTTACAGGCCAGGAGACCTGCCAGAATGCTTGGCTTTATCAAAGATACAAAAAAAGTTTTTGTGGACTTGCCGCTGTCATGCTGGATTCGTCGCCAGCCTCTAAACGCTGAACCAGTAGAGCCGAACAAGTAGAGCCGAACCAGAAGAGCCGAACCAGAATAACGGAAGACCAAAACAGAGCATGAGACCTAACTCATCAAAACAGAGCTTGTTACTTGTGATTTACTGATCCTTGCCCGGTTTCCTTGTCCGGGGCTTGCTCCCAGGTGACCTCCACACCGTCCTCGACATCTTCGGGCGTCATTCCCGGCGGCAGCTTGAGATACAGAATGTTTGTAAAGGAATTATTAGGCTCCTCATCCATGGTTTGCTTCTGGGGTGAGGCTTGCCTAATATCTTCCATCTCTTGAGGTGCCTCTGCTTTTTTCTGTGCAGTGTCCAGAATGTTCTTATCCTTCATGCTCCCTATCTCCTGAAGCACCTCTGCCTGCTCCTCTGAATGAGCGAATGTGCTTTCTTCCTCTAACTTGCTATGTGACGAAGGGGCATAAGAGCTATCTTCCATCCACCTGCTCTGCGAGGAATTGTCCGAGGGAGAAGGCGATTGCTCCTCAGAAGCCTCCTTCAGAGTTACATCTTCCTCGTCTTCTTCCGAGAAAATGACCGTCACAAGAGCCGAAATCAGTGGTTTGTTTGTCCGGCGTCGGAATTGAAACCTTGCTGATTGCACTGTATTACTGATGGAGTGTCCAGACTCTTCAGATCTAGTCGAAGGGGGCGACGCAAAGGCGAGAGGCGAAATACGATGAGGGCTGTGACTGCCTCTCCCTCCAGAACCTCCCCGTTGCCCATAATTACGCCCACGCCGAGGAGTAGCCCTTAAACGAGGAGCCATGTAATTACTCTGAAATGAGGCGAGCGAGCTTGAATTCAATGGATACCCTGACCCAGCCTGAAGACTGGTTAACACCCAAATTGAACCCCAAACAACAACAACTTTGAAGAAGCTGGACTCGTCAGCAGGGGAAATGTCGCTGCCGCAATGCTGCTCCACTACTGAGCGAATCCTGCTATCAATCCCAATCACTACATCCCGAGAGGTTTTTAGGACAGGAGCATACACAGGATTGGAAAAAACTATGTGGAAAGGCCTGCTCCAGCCATTGCCACCTTCCTCTTTCCCCAACAGACCATCACCCTTCTCTTCCTTGGAGAGCAAACTCTCTTCCTGCAACCAAAACCGAACTGGGGAGAATGTTCCCGTAACGAAGTCTTCCATCTTGATATTGCCGCAGCGCTTGCTTTGGGACAACAGCTGCAATGAATGGCATTGAATGCCTTTCCTTTCAGTCTGCTTAATATCCCTCATCACCTTCCTGTTCAGCTGCCCGCTGTCCTCTCCGCGTGGCGTGCTCATAACTCCCCTTCAGTGCAATACGAACACCCGCATCCGGGTATCATTTTTAATATTATTAATAATATCAATATTTACCATTATATTATGATGAGAATAATTTAAATAAAATGGTAAATATTTCTATTATCTACCCATTTAACTAATATATTATTTATAATATTATATATAATATAAATAAAAATATGATATATAATATTATTTATCTCTGCATTATTATTACAATATATTTATCTACCATTACCCTTATATAATAATAATTATTTATTTAATTAATAAAAATCTAATGGTTAATCTCATTCTTATATACCCATTATTTT
>APFE030892253.1:5538-65815 GCA_000404065.3 Pinus taeda
GGTGAGCGAAGAACATTGAATGGTATCCCACATGCATAGAGAAACCTGTAAACCTTTGAATCCACATCATTCCTACACACCTCATCAAGGAAATCTGATATGGTTCTACGCCTTAAAGCTGATGACCCTGTGCCTCCATATCCACTGCCTTGAGAGGATGCTGAAGGAGTTCTTTGTGCTTGTGATTGTGAACTTGTTTCAAAGAAACCACTTGATTTTTTTTATTTGTATTGGGCTTCCTCCTCTTCCCTTATGTATTTGGCTCTATCCGCCGCTGACACGGCTGGACAAGTTTTGTTTCCTATTTGTTTGTCTCCATCCCATGGCCTTTTCCCGCAGAGGTGTTTTCGAGCATGGGTGTATGAACTTGTGTAATCATTGTTGCAATGGGGGCAATGAAATTTAGTGGTTCCACCCCCTCTCCCTGCTTCAGGCCTGTTAACATATTTCCACAAGGGGGTTTGGTCTTGTTTAGTTTTTTGAGAGTCATGTTCACCCTCCTCTAGCGGCTCCTCACCAGGGTTTTCATCAAATCCACTTTCTCCAGCTTCTTCATCCCCCTCTTCATTTTGGCCCCTCCGCAGCACCATAATAACCATAAAAGGGACCAAGAAGAGGGAAATGCCAAGAAATATAGCCAGGTCCATGATGTTTGATATTTGTAGGCTTTTGAATCTGAAAATTAATTTAATTTATTTAGATTAATTAATTTAATTTATTAATTTAATTCAGATTCACAATTTTTTTACTAAACTAACTAAACTAACTAAATTACTAAGTTACTTACCTCTTTGTCGGCTTGCTCCTTGCTCCTTGCTCATTTGCTCTTGCTCTCCAGCTTCTACTCAACTCATTCAAGTGATAATGAAATTTTTTTTGCCCCATTGTGTTTTTAAAACATAAAATTTGATTTTTTTTTGGCGTCCGCGAATTTTTTCCCGCCCAAATCGCTCCCGACATCGGCCGAATCGCTCCCGGAGCGAAAATTTAACACCCCTGATCGCTCCCGAGCTATAATTTTCGCTCCGGGAGTGATGGTCCCGATATCGCTCTCGATTTTGGCAGGGAGCGGAATTTTTTTTCGGGAGCGCGCTCCCCCACAACTCTGGGTGTAGCTTTGTACACTTTGCCCTTTTCATTGGTGAAGAGTTTGCCAACTCATCATAGCTTGCTGCATATAAGCTAGTGGATAGAATTGTTTTTTAATTGCAGAAACAAATTCACTCCAGACAAAGAATTTTACCATGCTTCTTCAAGTCAGCTTGTGTCCTGCCTTCCCACCATACCAAGCTAGTTCCTCCAAGGCGTAGGCTGGCCAGCGGAATCTGACTCCTTTCTGAGTCAATATTTTGCACCCTACAATACACATCAATTTGCCTAATCCAGTTATCTAACTTCTCTGCATTTAATTCTCCATCATATATTGGCAAATCAAATTTAACATCTAATTTAATCGAAGAGGTTTTCTTCTTTTTATTTTCAGGGCTGTCAGGAGGTGTGGACAGAGGAACCTCTTTTCCTTTCCCTTTGCCTTCAGAATGGCCATCTATAAGAGATTCTTTTGTTCCTTTGTCTTGTTTGGAAGTAGAGGAATCTTCACTTCGACCTTTCTTAAATTCTCTATACATTTCTTCTACCATGGCCCTTATGGTCATGAAACTATCCATGAATTACGAGTCTGATTCCAAGGGATTTTCCTCTGCCATTTTCCTCCTAGGATGGACTCTACCAATTTCTGGGTTAGTGTCAACCAATCCTCCTTTTCCTGATTTGAGCTTTGACTTAGTTATCATTCACCAATCCAACACAAGCTTGTCTAACCTTAGTAAACCTAAAGCTTTGATACCACTTGATCTGATAATGAGATCTAAGACAATTAATAAGGTTTTACAGACTCATATGCTTGGATGTGCCTATGTCATTTAAGCTATGGATCGATAAGATTGCGAAATGCACAGACAATGAAGCAGTAAACAAAACATAATAGACAACACATGACACAGCAAATTTAATGAGGAGTTTACCCAATACTCCTGGGCTATGTCTCCTGGTCCAACCTTCAGTGGTGGCCTCTCTATTATGTCTTCAAGCAGAGTTCTTTTTACAACAGTAAGCTCAATCCAAGCCTCACACACAACAAAATACAATAACAAGAGCTTTACTTGAGCCTCTCAAGTTTTCTCTGAGTACACAAACTCCCTCAATGCTCTTTGTCTCTGTCTTCACTCTGTCTCGGCATTTGCCTGCACTACTACCTCCTTTGTTGCGCTCTCCGTCTGTGGCTTTAAAGCCAACGTTGCCCGCTCGTTTTAGGTCCCCGTCTCTCAGTCTCCCTGGCCTCTGCACGCTTTGAATCCCTCTGCCAGCGTTATACCATCATTACTTAACGCATAGAGAGGAGGTGGCCACCCATTTTGTAACACCAGAGTGCCTCGGGCCTCTACAACGCCCGAAACAGCAGCGCTCTGTTAAACACAGGGAAAATGGATTTTAACAAAGTCTGCCAAAACTCAATATATCGGACTTCAAAAGTCCTTAAATCCTCCCTATTCTCCCATTGGGTCCGCCTATTGTCACTATCGCAAATCGCAATGGCTCTGTCCCTTTGCGTTTCGTAAATAGTTTAAAAACTATGAAAATGCATTATAAATGACTTTCCTCCGAACTTGAAACTATATCTAATAGCCTTAACGTACCCTTTCGGGTCTGACATGTCGCATCAGCGCTTTCCCCTTCGCATTTCGTTTAACAAACGAAACTACGAAAATACATTAAAACTGGCTTTTCCTGCAGACCTCAAATCTTATGAAATATTACTGATAAACCTGTCGGGTCTGGTTCCTCGGATCGCACCTCATGGTTGCTATGATTGCGATATCGCAATCGCTCATCGCAATAACCCCTGGGCCATTGTAAGCGCTTCTGCAATCCCCGATAGCGATCCGTTGATGTAATATGGGCCGTCGATCTGCGTGCTTGATCGATGGTCCAGATTAACTCCACCAATCGTAGTCGCAACTTTCATGAGCTCTGCGCCAATACCCGCTGTCTGTCCTGGCCGATTGCGATTCGCCGATCGGATCTGGACCGTTGATCGGCCAGATCCAACGACTCTGATTCAATGCTCCTTTAAACTACCGATACGCCTGTTTTTGCTATTTTCTCAGTCTTTTTGCTTCCCGATAGTGATTTCCAGCCATTCGAAGGGCTTTTGGCATGCAATTTTCTTTGGTCTTGGCATGATTTTCTTTAAGTTTTGAAGACAGAGAGTGTTTTTTTGGATCCATTTGGATCAATGCAAATCTCCATTGACATACAAGAATATATATTAAAAATGTATGAAAGAGAATATGATACAAATGAGAGTGAGGGGCCTGCTTATATACCAAGCAGGTGTTCCTTTATGAACGGTCATGTCTCCTTAGACATGCCTCTTCATTTAACTAATTATTATTTATTTACATATTATTATGATTATTATTTATTATCTATATTTATTACTTTTACATAAATCATATTCATAACAATGACTCTCCAAAGAACTCACAAGACTAATCTTCAATCTCAACAAGACTGCTCTTCAAGTATCTTCGCGTGCACTTAACAATGCTCCCATAGATCTACTTCAACAACCCTTCAAAAATATGTCTCCAAGATATGTCTTGATTCATGTAATGTCCCAAACAGGATATTTTTTTTCTAAATTTGCAGAAATTGAATTCAACCCAAATTTCACCATTAAATTATCATTCATTTAACAGAAGATTGCCATGTAAAATATAATAGATAAAGTGCATGCAATTCCATGAAACAATAGGTAGAAAATAATCTTAGCTTTATTATAATATAAACTGCGGTTTTACATGTTGATACAATAAAATCACTGAGATGAGAAACTAGCCTCAAGAATTTGCTCTCATACTGTGCTGGCCCTCCAAAACTGAACTGAATTATCACTGCTGAGCTCTTCTGTGAATTCTGGATGAATTCACCAAGGGGATATGGGTACTCGCCCAATTTCACTAAATCACCCGAGGGTTTCCGTCCTGGGGTTACTGCTGGAGTAGAAAACTAGGTTCTCAACCTCTCATACAAGAAGAAATATCAAATCCAAGATGTCCTCTAATGGCCTCCTCCTCTTTTTATAGATCAAATGGACCCCTCTAGAAGCTCCTATTTTATTATTATTTTAATCAGTGAGCACATTTCCCTTAATTAAAATATTCTTTTTAATGTGGGAAAATGGTAAATTGGCCACCATGCTTCCTCAAGCCACCGAAAATCACTTCTAGCCATCCCATCCTATAGACATTCTCATTCCAATTCCAATGAGCTATTATACTAAGGTGTTTTGCCAAGTATTCCTCCCGAAATTCCACCTTAAGCAAAATTAATGGAGTCGGGCCCATTAATAACTCAGTTTTTTGAAAGTTGTCGGAATGCAATGGAACGAAAGGCAAACTGTGCGGATGATCGAATATACCAAGCGAATGCCATCAGAGCTCATAAAAACTCCTCAAAACTCCATGAAACACCTCTTGAAACCTTTGGGCCCATTGATGAAGTAAACCTGCCCCTGTGACCTCTCTGCCCCAGCCCTGAAAATCCATCCTAACCATGCCATGAGGAATACCAGAAAAAGGAACATTACAATTAAACCAGCCCAAGGTCTGCGCAACAAAGCTCCTCTAACAAGTACTTCAACAACAACTTCGAAAGACTGCTTTGACAAGGATTTCAAACTGCTCCAAAATTCTGCACAAACTGCTCCAAGTCTAAGTTAAAACTTCAGAAACAGTGCACCTTCAAGACTGCTGTAAACACCTTCAGGCTTCAACAAGCAGCTCAACAATGTCAAGATAGCCTTCAAGTCAGCTTCAAACAGTCCTCACAGAACCTTGTACAAATAATGGCTTCAAAATGCCTCCAATGTCTGTCAACACTTGTGCTTCCAGAGATCAGCAAACCAAGGACAAAACTGTGCTTGCAAACAAAAAACTATGCCTCCAACCAAAGTCTGCAATACTATGTCACTGTAGGTCTGCAATAGAAGTGCCTAGATGCCTCCACAGATCTGAATTCAAATGCTCCACACGTCTCGACTTCAAGACTTCAGGACTTCAAATATCTTCCAAATGGTATTCCAAATCCAAACTGCCAAAGGTCAAGCCCAAGTCTGATCACTGGTCCTTAACAGATCTGAGTTCCTTCTAGATGCTACAAGTCCAAACTCAAGGGATATTACAGATCTGCATTCCTTTTTTGATGTTCCAGGTCCGAAATGGATGGCACAGAACCAAATTACAGTTACAGGTCCGAGTTGCAGTGCTGCAGGATTGAATAGCAGAGCTACAGGTCTGAATTCTTCAGGGTAAGCTCTGTAATGTTACAGATCTGAACTCCAGAAAATTGGTGCAGCTACAGGACCAAATTATAAGGTTGTGTTCTAGAATCTAAACAATGCTCTGAAAAAGCAGTTATTAGAGGTCTTCAACAAATCTGAAGTTTATTAATCTGCAGGTCTGAAAATATGATCAACACAGTTCTGCAACGATTCTGGAGTTGTCTTATACAGGTCCTAAAAATAACCAGAGTCTCGTCCTTTTCTATCCTTTCTAGTTCACGAGTTGTGAACTAATTCACTTCTTTTACTGATCATTGCTTGTCTTTGCTGAGTTGATGGCCTAGAATGATGAACACAACTTTATATTTATAGTGACTTGCCTATATATGAATAGACATGAATTTTGGGGAGTTATGTGAGCTGACTTATGTCGGCTAGCAGTCTTCTATGTTGTCTTCAAAAATTATTTTTTCTTCAATGACGAGGAATGAGGAGGTGTATGAGCACTCATTTGAAAGATCATAAAGTCTTCTATAAGCTGGTGTAAAGACTTTTTCAAGATGTCACCTCTAAAGCCAAGAATAATAATTTTCTTTTAAGGAAATTCTTTTACGACAGCCTTTTTAGAGTTTTATGGCATGGTCTTTTGAATTGGAGCTCCTTGGGATTAGGGTATCAGGATTAGGTTTAGGGCTTTATTCATGTATAGATAGCTAAGGTCGATATAGGCATCCCTTAGGGTGTCATCATGCTAGGGCATAGACCTAGGTTTCTTTATTTATCCATCAATGCATATTAGAGCTAGGGCATCTTTAATATATTAGGTCTTGCTTCAACACAACTAGGGCATCATAGAAGCATCTATGTTTTAGGGCTTGATCATTTAGGACTAAGGGCTTCATTTGTGCACTTACAGATAAATGATCCTTTTAGGGTTTAGGGTAGAAAAGTATTAGGATTACGGCTTCAAGGGCTAGGGCATGATGGACATTTTAATAGGGTTTCAACAAGGCTAGGGTACCTAGGACTTATGCTAGGGTTAGGGTTTGTACTTAGGGTTAGGGTTTTGTTATCTTCAACAATGCTCCAACGTATTGACATCAATGACAACTTTGTCCAACAATGGTACAAAGATTGATGATCTTTCTTCTAACCAGGATCTTGGAGATTGGTTACATAATGCTCGCTCTCTTTCAAGCACATGGTAGTTCTCTTTTTCATCTCTCTTCTTATCTGGCCCGAATATAAAGAATAGTGAGATCTATAGGTTGATTCCATAGAAAGGTCCTCCATTTTCAAGTTCAATCGTAGAACGGAGAGAAAGGGATTTGTATGACTGTTGATTTGATGTTCTATTGTCGATGTTGATATAGTCGTTATGACAACATGTCAACATTTCTTTCTAACAAGTTGTCGGAACTTGTACTAACAGTCATTATCAAAATTGAAGGTTTGCCTTGGGGAGAGATTTGAACCAAAGGTTTATTTCAAGGAGATTGTTGAAAATGCAACAAGAAAATCCTTATTTAATTTTCCCTTGAATTAAATTAGGAGAAAAATTGTAATTCCTCATCACAAGACAACTCATAAGAGTTAACTAAGTTAATTTCACTTAGTTGACTCAGTTAATTCGAGTTGAGGGTCTAACTTGAGTCATGTAGAGTGGCTCCTACTTTATTGGAGCTATGATTGAGTTTATTTTGAGTTGTAATTAATTAATTCAGTTTAAATGAGTTAAAGTCAGTTAAACTAGTTCCAATTGTTGGAGGAACTAGTAGAAGGTCTAGCAGTGGGGTGTAGCTTCATGTGTTCAACCAGTTAACTGATAATTCAGCGATAAATAACTCATGCATGTGTGATCTACGAGTTACCCAGTTGAGATTGGAGTTCAAGGGCAGTGTACTATCAGTTGTATAATCGTCCAAATTGTACAGGTGGTGCATGCAGTCAGAGGAAGGCCTATGATGGATTGTGCAATTCCAATTGAGAAATTTTCCTAATTAAACGGGGCTAATTCCCAAGGAAACAACGCAAGGAAATAGGGACTTGGGCAAGCAAAAAATTGGTTAAGTATTGGCCAAGGCTTGTCTAGGAAGCAGTGAGACAGATAGAGATAGTGCAGAGGTTGCTCAGGCTTGAGCAAAGCATTGTAATCTTCTGGTATTTTCTGACTAATGCAATATACAAATAGCAGGGTTTTTAGTTGTGACTTTCCCCATGAAAGCATTGTGTAATGTGTTGATTGAATTCTTTCTCTCGTATACTTCGTGATTTCGCAATTGTTAATTGTTTCCATAGTTGGTAGAGTAGATTCAAGTCTATTGTTTTAGTAAATTACAATTAGCAGTTTGAATCTACAAGGAATTTCTACATGATATGAGAGCTAAAATCAAAATAGAAGAGAAGAATACGAGTTTGTCTTTGCACGATCGAATTTGTAGAATCAAATCTTTAGAGCTAGCAAGATGGCCTTTTACAAATTGAGACTCGAATATGCCCTTGAAGGTAGTTCGAATTATATTGCTTGGAAGTACAGGATGGAGGCAGTGTTGGAAGATAACGGGTTGAAGGAATTCGTAGATACTAATATTCCTAAACGTCCAGCATATGATGCTCAGGATCTAGCAGAGTGGAAGAAGTGTGTTGCAAAAGTGAGGAGGATCATATTGGAAGGAGTTCGAGATCATATTGTCTCAAACCTCCACGGGAAGGAAACTCCATATGCAATGTGGCAAGCCTTGATAGACTTGTTTCAAAACAGCAGTGACCACAGGAAGCTGACACTGAAGGACAAGCTTTGGGAGAAGGGCAACACAATACCATAGTACTTGAGCAAGTTCACCCAATGTTGGGATGAGCTTAGGAGTGTTGGTGTTACAGTTGTTAAAGATGATCTGGTCAACCTAGCACTTCTAGGCCTTCCCAAGAGCTGGCACAGCTACCAGGATTCGGTAAATGGGAGGGAAAAGCTACCAAAGTGGGAGCGTTTGTGGTCCGACTTGGTGCAAGAAGAGATAAGGCGGAACACCAGAGATGGGACCTCATCCAAGCAAGATGATGAGGAGAATTGTGCCTTGGCTGGAAAGGCAAAGAAGGGGAAAGGAAAGAAATTCCAATCCAGGTAAAGCGGGCAAGAAGAAAGACTTGTCGAAGATTAAATGTTTTCACTGTCATGAGCTGGGACACTATGCCACGAAGTGTCCGCAGAAGAAGGCCGGCAAGAATCCCTCAGTGGGAGCAACAGGTGAAGCTCTAGCTTCACAGTTCGAGATGGATTTCACCCTCATTGCATGCATGGTGACATCGATGATGGGTAGTGTGTGGTATTTGGAAAGTGGAGCCTCATTCCATATGACAGGCAACAAAGAATTTTTCAGTGACTTGGAGAAGGACCTCTAGATGCACATCGAGATGGGAGATGATGGAAGGTATAGCGCAACCAACATCAGTACTGTTACTTTTCAGAGGGAGTCTAGTTCTCCTCTCACATTAAAAAATGTTGTGTATGTTCTGGGTTTGAAGAAGAATTTAGTTTCAGTTGTTATGTTGGACGACCATGGCTACGATGTGATATTTAGCAAAGGAAAGGCTTTCTTCGTCACATAGCCACAGGACAAGTGAAGCAGATTGGGGTTCGGGTGAAGAATCTCTACAAATTGGATGTAGAAGAATGTGCAACATTGAGCACGAAAGCAGAGAAGGTGCAAAGCCGAGACATTGGTGAATTATGGCATAGAATATTGGGCCATTTGCACAATGGAGCTTTGAAGATCATGCAGCAGACTTCTATAAGACTTCCCAACAATGCACTAGAGCAGCGAGATACATGCAAAGGCTGTGCATTGGGGAAGTACAACAAAGCCACCTTTCATAATAAGGACAGTCAAGCGCAAGCGATCCTTGAAAGAGTTCACTCAGATGTGTGTGGACCATTCTCGACAACCTCCACAGTCAAGCACATGTATTATGTGATATTTGTAGATGATTTCTCACGTAAGTGCCAGATATTCTCCATGTAGAAGAAAGACCAGACATTCTCAAAATTTTGTGAATTTAAAGCACTTGAAAGACACTGGAAGGAAAGTGAAGGCTCTCAGGGGCGATAATGGTGGAGAATGTGTCGAATGAGTTCAAGAACTTTTGTGCATTAGAAGGCATTCGACGGGAGTTAATAGCACCCAATAACCCACAACAAAATGGAGTGGCTGAGAGGAAGAATAGAAGTATTGTGGGAGCTGCACAGGCGATGTTACATGATCAGGGCCTATTGTTGCACTTGTGGGCTGAAGCATGCAACACAGTTGTATTAGTATTATGTGCAGAACAGGAGTCCTCATCGAATTCTCAGGATGAGTACATGAGAAGAAGCTTTTTTAGGGAAGAAACCAGATGTGTCACACTTCAAGATCTTTGGTTCATCTGTTTACTATCATGTTACCAAGGATGCAAGGAAAAGCTAGAGCCAACAGCTAAGTTGGGCATATTTGTGGGGTACACTGATACACCTCACAACTATCATTGAAAATAAAGAGGGAAAGATAATAGCTAACCGTTTAAATGCATTAAAGATGTTGGTTCATCAACTTGCAACAGTTGGAGTCAACATTTCAAAGGTGACTCAAGTTTGTAACAGTTGGAGTCAACATCTCAAAGATAAATCAAGCTATGACTTTACTATCCATCCCTCCAATATAATATGAAAACCTGGAGATTACATTGGGGAACAAAAGGAAGCTAGGATTGATTCATACCACCATTCAAAGGCATCACCATGAAAAATCACAATTAAAAAATGTCAATGACCAAGTTTCCTTGATCATATTCAACCTTTCTCTAGCATCCATAGGCCCTTCATCTCCTCTAGCTCTGGGCATTGTCATCCACTCTTTTCTCAACACTCAGGGTTTAGTCAAAACCCTTCAATTCAAATTAGAGGCTCCAATCAGAAGTTAACCTAAATTTAACTTTTTAAGCCCTTATTTGGGGACTGTTCTGCAGACCAACTCTGTATCTGATGTACCACCATGATTTTTACACCATTGATTCTAAAAGTTCAACCTGTAATAGCATAATATGTTTGCTCCTCAATGCCACAGATCTCACTGAATTTAGATATGCCAAGAAAATGTTTGGTCTTGTCTTCCCACACCTGCTGTAATAGCATAATATGTTTGCTCCTCAATGCCACAGATCTCACTGAATTTAGATATGCCAAGAAAATGTTTGGTCTTGTCTTCTCACACCTGCTGTTTTTAACCATTATCAGGAGAGCAAGGTTGAATGGATGGTAACTCCATCAAGTTCACACTAACAACTGCTCTTTTCAGACCTGTAATGTTAGACCTCTTAATCTTCAGATATGCCATTTTATAGAACTTTACTATTTTTATCCAATTTTCAAGATTGAACTAAAGCACCAACTTGTACTTCCAGTACCTCCAAGAGTCACGTGCCTCTATAACCACAAATTGGACCAGATATACTAACAGATGTCGTCTTTCCAAATTTCCAATTCTCATTAGATTTGGAGTTCCCCCCCTAAAGTTATAGATAAAATCAAGCAAGGTGTTGTTTGAAGGTGTCCAAACAAAAAAACATTTGTTTTGATACCAAATGCTATGAACCTAATTCTTAAAAGAGCATGAAAAACCAACATACACACAATGTATACCAAATATATGTATGGAAAACAACACCCAAAGTTATAATCATGATGAGTTACATAATATTAAATAGCCGCTTGTACATTAGCAGAGCAACTCCCAGATAATCCACAGACATCCATATTACAAAATCACAAGTCTGTGCGCTTCATGTAGGTGTTGAAAATGGTTCATATTGATGTCAAAGGCTTTCCAAATGAAAGAGAAAGTTACGCATTCAAATAGCATATTTTGAGACCTTTCCGACAATAGGTGGCACGCTTCCTAACTCCTCACGGTTGAGGAGAAATGGATTTTTGAATGTCTATATATATATATATATATATATCCTGTCAATTGCACAAGTCGGCCCTAAAGTCATCCCCAGCTTAGACGCCCAAAACACTCTAAATAAGAGTTATGTTTTAGGGTAGCAAAGGAGCAGGTCTGAGGTAAATTGGAGCTGTTGAAATCTTGGGTGACATATTCGCTGCCTCTACCCAAGCTGTAGGAGGCGCTTTTTAGCATGGTTCTGGGGTTATTTCAGATGATTGTAAGTTTAAATTAGCCCTGGAAGCAGGTCCGAGGTTCATACTTCATGAACCAACTCGGTGATTGGAATAAGGTCTGAAACAGAACACAGAAGATCCGAGTTGAGGTAGAAGAAAGCCGAGTTGAGGAAAAGAGAGTAGAATAACCGAGCTAAGGAAGAAAATGAGGCCAAGCTGAGCAGAGGTAAATTCCATTGCTTATTCTTTATGGAGTTACTCTGTGACAGGACAAAATTTGTGTTGTTTTGGAGGGGGGCCGAGCCCTAGTTTATATAGGCAGCAGGTCAAAGATTGGCGTTTCGCTCTTGCTGCTTTTAATGGAGGCCAAGCCCTAGCTTATCCTGTCCAGAGGTCCAAATTGTGTTTTTACTCTTGCTGGCTTGGGGGGAGGCCGAATCCTAGACTGCAGGCCTGTAAGATATCCAACACAGAAGTGACAGCAGTGTTGTGAAGATTGAGTCTAGACAGCATTGGGTACAAGCTGCTAGGTAAGCAGATCTACCTTTCTCAAGTCTAAACAGTGAACAGCGAAACGCTGAAAGTGAATTAAGGGAATGGGTTACTGCTCTAGTCAAGTTGGAGGTCAATGAGGAGGGTGGTGCTGATGTCCATTTCAAGAATTTTTAGTCGAGTGACCAGTGCGTTAAGGAATGGTGGATGTGGCGATCCTCGGGAAAGATACCAGGAATATTGACAATGATTTATTTTTGGTGCTATTACTACATCGGAACATCCCAATGGAAGCTGACACTCGATGGTCCTGTAAGAGAGCATGATATACAACTGTTAAACCTTCTGCAAGAATCTAAACTTTTGTGGAGATATTCTATTTGCAGTACTTGGCAGTATTATACTCTGAGGAAGGATGAAACAACTAACTAACATCAGATATCTGGGAGCTTTCATTTTTTGTTGAACAGCCAAACGAAGATTAAGAGTCAAGCTAAGTTAAGAGCAGAGAAGTTAACGAGTATAGGAAGGACAGGTGGTTGGACTAGGAATTGCTGATGACATATCTAAAGACCAAATTGAGGAACTAGGTTGGTGCTTACGATTTCGCCGATTTGGCGCTCAGTTAGGGGATTGAAGTCTCCTATAGGTTGGTGCCTACAAATTTGTTGAGTTGGTGCTCAGCGAGGAGATTGAAGTCTCCTATAGGTTGGTGCCTACTAAAGTTATAAGTTGGTGCTTACTTTGTACAAGGAAGTCTACAAAATATTTACAAAGATAAATTGTATAAGTGTTTTTTATATAAACATCTGCATTTCATGATTTATGTGCATCGAATGTTTTAAAAGCTAAAAATTTTAATAGTAACGAAATGATTCACCCTCCCCCTCTCCCCTTGTGACGAGGTGGAAAACCTTGGATCTAGTTTCATCCATCCGGGTTGCGATTTCAGGATTCATACAAGATCTACAAAGCGTGATGGCTATGGTCATAAAAGTCATCCAAACATGGGTCCACAATATGTCATCAGTGGACGTGACTTTGATTATAGTACATGTAAAATGGCTTATACACTGAGTATGGGTATGCCTACCTTAGCAATGATATCATGATGATAATGTATTGTAACAGTCAAGTGATGATCCCAACCAATCTATTCTTGATCTGGACTTTTCACATGGTAAAGCACTTCAGTCCTTAGCCACTACTTCTGACTTTGTACTTTAGGGGGCAATTTGTTACAGGCCATTTTGTCACATTCAACCAAATGACCTTGAAACCGAATCAATCATCATCCATTCATAGTTTGCAATCATACCCTACAAAGATAAAAGAATCCCCTTTCCAAAAATTCCAAAAAATCTGCATTAAATTGGCTAAAAACCCTAATTTAGGTCCCCATCGCACTTTCCTAATTCAGACAGTGCATTGTTGCAAGTTGCATCAAAGGGAAAATCGCTTATACACTGAGTATGGGTATCCCTACCTCAGCGATGATATCATGATGATAATGTATTGTAACAGTCAAGTGATGATCCCAACCAGTCTATTCTTGATCTGGACTTTTCACATGGTAAAGCACTTCAGTCCTTAGCCACTGCTTCTGACTATGTACTTTAGGGGGCAATCTGTTACAGGCCATTTTGTCACATTCAACCAAATGACCTTGAAACCGAATCAATCGTCATCCATTCATAGTTTGCAATCATATCCTACAAAGATAAAAGAATCCCCTTTCCAAAAATTCCAAAAAATCTGCATTAAATTTGCTAAAAACCCTAATTTAGGTCCCCATCACACTTTCCTAATTCAAACAATGCGTTGTTGCAGGTTGCATCAAAGGGAAAATGAAGCAACAAACTTGTAGCTTGTTGTGTTTTAAATGTAAAATACACAATTGTATTGTAAATAATATTTTTATTAATAAGTTGACAGTACAAGAAGTATTGAATGTTAAAATGAGGGTCTGCTTATATACCTAGGCAAATGTCCTTTCATGATTGGGCATGTCTTTTAGACATGCCTTTTCATTTAACTAATGACTATTAAAATAACCATTACTTTGATTATTTATTATTTACATTTATTTGTATTTATTTTGTTTTATATAATTTATATTCATAACTTTGTCCTCAAAGCTTAATCACTGACAATTTCTTCCCTTGCCCACGTCATTTCAACGTGTAAGTAATATTATTTAACTTTACCGTTTTTTTCTCGATATTTTTTGTGTCATCAATATTATTCCCATTTTCAATTTTTTTTCTCTTGGCGGAACCAATTTTTTTAAATTAATTAATTATATATATATAATTATTATATGTATAAAATTAATTAATTATATATTATATATATATAATATTCATTTAACTATATAAATATAATTAACTTTATAATTAACTTATTTTATATAATTATTTAAATATATGTAGTGTGTGTGTGTGTGTGTGTGTGTGTAAAGTCACTAACAAATGTTTTGACCAACGAAGAAAAACAATGTGAACGAGAAATTTGAAAGGGCGTGCCAGTTGAAGGGGAATTGGTCGACTCGAAGTGTGATAACAAGTCTCGACACAGTGTTCTATGCTTGACACAATCACTTATTATAAATCTCCTTCAGTTAGCAATCACTTTATCCAATAAAATTTGAATGTTCCAACAACACCAATCAATTGTAGATAGAACAGTAAACCAATGCACAATTGAAGACAACGAAGAACAAGAGAGAAACAGTGTTTGGTCAAAGAACAAGAAAAACCCCGCAAGGGTCAAAATTCTTCTATTAGATTGCCATCAAATGTTCAGCAAAGAGATACAATGTTCCAATTCATCAACAATGAGTCAAAATCAAACCTTTGACTATCCAAAGTCAACTAACCAATATCCAATCAAAGATGAGACCAAAAGTCAAATTTGGTCAACAAGTCAAACCTACAAGTCTGGTCAAAGTCAATAGCAGCAACAACCCTAACCAGTGAATGGTCAACAATCCTCCAAATCAGCCCGGTTAACAGTCAAAAGATGTGGCCTTCTTTGCTGGTCAAAGTCCAGTCAAAAGAGTCAACAAAAGCTTGGTCAAAGGAGAGATAAAACCTGCATTCAAACTTCAGCAAATTTGCGGTCAACTGAGGTCAAAGTTTGCGGTCAATTGTGGTCAAATAGCCCAAAAATGTTCAGCCTTATCTCCCCTGAATTCGACCTCCAAGAACAGATCCAAACCAAGTCAAAACAAGTCAAAACCTCCTCATGTCAACATTGGTTAAACAGTCCCAAGTAGAAGTCAAACTTGGTCAACATAATTTCCTCTTTCCTCCTCACACGTGTGAGCTCAGACCCTGCAATTTGAGACTAGTACGAACCAATCAGATCAAGAGATGTGTGTGATGATGCTCCAAAGTGATGTGACATGTGGTCTATTTATATGTGTCTTTGGAGGTCAAAATAGATTGCCCAAGCCGACTTGTACTTTTGTGCACGTGGGTTTCACCTTAAAAAAATAATATTTTTCCTTGAAAAAATTAAATTCTTCCAAGGGCTAGAAGGGGCTTCTCTAGACGAGGAAGGCTTCCCAATGGAGGGAATTTGTCTCTGAGTTGCCAAATTAACAGAGGTAGCAAGTCAATAGGTTTGGAAGGATGCCATGATGGAGGAGTATCAGTCCATCATGAAGAATGACGTGTTGGAGATAGTTTCGAGACCAAAAGGGAAGTCAGTAGTGAGTTCCAAGTGGATCTATAAGATCAAGCATGCAACAAATGGCAGCATCAAGAAGTACAAAGAAAGGTTTGTAGCGAGAGGATTCTCCCAGAAAGAGGGAGAGGACTATGAGGAGACTTTTGCTCCAGTTGACATGTACACTTCCATCCAAACTATTATTTCTCTTGTTTCAGTTATGGGTTGGAAGTTACATCAAATGGATGTAAAGACTACGTTCCTCGATGGCGTGATGGAGGAGGAAGTGTACATAGAGCAACCTCGGGGCTTTGTGATACATGAGAAGGAGTTCCATGTTTGCAGATTGAAGAAGGTTTTGTACGGACTCAAGCAAGCACCCAAGGCATGGTATTCCAGGGTTGATGGATACTTGATGAGTTTAGGCTTCACTAAGAGTGATGTCAATCCTAACCTTTACTACAAGGTTTTTGATGGCAATCCTTTGATCTTAATTTGTATGTTACTGAGTTGTTCCTCAATGGGGCAAAAAGGCTCATTGTCAGGTGCAAGAGGGACTTGGCTTCGGACTTCCAAAAGAAGGACCTTGGCTTGAGGCATTATTTCTTGGAATTGGAGGTGTGGCAAAGGTTAGGCGAGATCTTCCTTGAAAAGGGGAAGTACACAGTGAAGATCTGGAGGAGAATGCATTGCAAGTCCATGGCTACACCTATAATGACAAATATGAAGAAGCTAAATGATTCCGGTCCAAATTCAGATTTGGTGGATCCCGCTATGTACAAGCAATTGATTGGATCCTTGATGTACCTGGTTAACACCAGGCCAGATATTTGCTTCACAGTGAGCACCTTGAGCCAATTTATGGTTGAGTCGAGGCATGTACATTAAGTTGCAGCAACGCATGCGTAGATGTACTTGCGTGGTACAGTTGGATATGGTCTGAGATATGTCTCAAGAGGTGAAGTGATGCTACACGGATACACTGATTTTGATTGGGTCAGGAGTGCAATGGACATAAAGAGCACCTCAGTGTGTTGCTTCAGCTTGGGATCAACTATGATATCCTAGTTTAGCAAAAAGCAGACTTCTATCGCACCCAATACACCAGAAGCGGAGTATATCGCATCCAGTGTTGCAAGTCAACTAGTGTGGCTACGGAAGCTTCATGCAGGATTATTTGATCAGGGTCTAGAAACAACCTTGATACATTGTGATAATCAAATTTGTGTCAAGCTTGTTACCCACCAAAAGTGGGTAACCCCATAGGAGGAAATTTTCTCCTATCATCTCTTCCAGCTTGCAGCTAGCAGCCCCTGGTAGCCATTACTAGTCAAGGATGATGTGCCATTCATGTCTCCGCCACCTGCATCAGTCATATGTTTCCACGCCCATTTTGCAAGAGCGCACGTTGGAAGTTGTCCTTCTAATCTAAATGTGCTTTATTCATTTCACAATTGGGTGCTTATGCTTGTTTGTATTTTGGGCATTTGGCATGGATTATGGGGTAACCTGGAAGGAAGAGGGGTTTTCATTGTCATTTTGTTTCCTCACCTTAAATGGGGGATTAATATGTCATCCTAGTCTAGTAGGACCTCCCCTAATGACTCAATTAGCGTAAGGGGGGGCACCACGTGGGAAACATTAATTGAGATAGCATAATCCCATCTCCCCTATTCCATACTTACCATTTTCCATGTTACAGTACAAGCCCCTTTTCCACCTCTGCTCTTTGGATTCAACTGATATTTGGTTCATTGGGATTTGGCACCCAGACATCATCATACCTGGGTAGGGCCTATAAATGTACCCTGGGAGGTTGATGCAGCTAAAAAAAGTAGAAATAGTATATAATGACCACAAACAAAGGAAAAGAAAAGAATATTAAAAATGCGAAAGATGTCGGAGATAAAAATTAGCACATCGGCAAAAGCCAAACATGAGCTCTACCTCACTCATATGACCATCACCCGATTCTCGAGCCAATGTTGCCCTGTCTCATAGAAGGAAAAGGAACCCTTGCATGTCCCAACCCCCAATGGGCGATGAACTACCCCATCCTTAAGGGGGTAATAATTGTTATACATCATAAGCTCTAACCCTTTGAGGTATGAACAATAATACAAAGAAAAACCAATAAAAAGTAAAAGGCATAAGAGGGGTGGAAAAACAAAGGCCGAGATAGTAACTCATGCATCACGATTGCTCCCTCCTGACATCTCTACACCTAGGATGAGGATTCCCATCAGGCTGGTCCCTTTGACCATGGAACTTGGCCATGAGGTCTTCTCCCCTTCGCTTCATCATTATTCACATGGCACCTATCGATCGAAGGGTGCACAAGTGACATGTCACCTTCCCTTAGGGGTTGATAACACCTAATAGGGTCATCTACTAACCACTCCTACCTAGGGAGATAACACCGTTACATGACCAAAGCCAAAATTTTGGAAGGGAAGCCTTGTATGAAGTGTTAATTTTCCCATTACTTTCAAGATTGGTTCACTTAGATGCAATAATGATTAAATGTACCTAATCGTGAAAGTTGCAGCACTGGATATTGTGTGTAATTGACAAGTGGTTCCATTTATAGGTCTGAGCAACTTGACTAGGGTCCAGGTCCTCCAAAGGGTCATATTGATGCCCACAAGTGAAATGTTTAGAGCCATGGGACTTCGAACAATTGTAGAGCATCACTAACATCCTTGGGCACCTCTAGTACCCACAATGTCCCAGCACTTTGCCCCACATTGTTGACTTTTATGGGATTATGCACCTGGACCAGCATGCCCCCAGCCAGCTTAGCACTGATCAGATGGATGGTTGCCAATCCAAGGCCCAGATGAGGATGGTCTCATACATTGAGACATGGAAGGGCTAGTTGCACCATGAAATCCCTCAACATTGGAGCAGAGACAGGCATTTTGGCCACTTGGAGACCCATGAGACCACTTTTATGCGCCAAAGCCAAAAGTGGGGTCCACGGATGGATTATGTTAGAGATCTAGGGGCCAACCCCTAGATGTTTATTTTATAGGGATTCTACACATCTTATGCCACCCATTGCCCTCAACGTCAACCCTATAAGGGCCTATGCTTGCATGATGTCAACACCTTTGCTCATTTCGGCTGACACATGTGGAGAATTATTTTATTTTTCGAAAGCTACTAGGTCGGCTTGTGACCTAGCACATTATTTTATGATTTAGAGGGGTTTCTAGGCTAAATAGGAACTCGACCTCCTCATATAAATAAAGGAGGCCTTCATTGTTGTATCTCATCACATCAAACTTAGATATTTCAGCCTTCATGTGCATTTCAACGTCTTGAACTTGTGGAGATATTTGGATCTTTGATGCATTTTGACATTTGGAGCTAAATTATTGCATTTTGGAGCTATTCTTTGGATGAATGGAATGGATTCTTTGCATGTTATCTTGCAAGTGTGCCTAAATTTTGCATATCTATCTCTTACATGTCTAATGCATGGAATTGTGTTGATTCTAATGACCGCAATTGTGCCCTAACTTACTGAATATTTATTGAATGTCGATCTAGATGATCTATTGCATGCATTACTCATACATAGCATGTGAATGAATGTTCTTAGTGGTTAACTCTTGGTAGCTCTCCCATGAAAAATCCTTCTTCCACTGAATAGGTAATTGTTGAAATTTTGATAGATAAGGCATCAAAATTTCGGCCTCCTTAAAAGCTAGCTAGTTTGAAACATCGTTGACTCCATACTCCCAAGGGGTAAGGGACTAGTCCAATTGGTTAGTCATCATTTACTTTTATTATCCATTATTCTTTCTCCTCTAAATTTCGGCCCCTCTAAGGCTAAGGTGGTAAACTAAGGCTTGGTGCGAATCACTAGGCAAGTAGAACCCTTGGGGTTGAAGAGCCTAAACATCGAGAGGATATCATTTGCCACAAAATCTATCCTTGTGGTGGGCATCCACTTCAATTTCATCCATAAATTCTCTTTCCCAGTTTTTTTATCTAAGAGGGAAACCCTGGCTTTATCTTCCTTCAAATTGGGGTTTCTTGAAGGTTTCATAAGCCTTGACCTTGTTGATACACATTGTTGGAAACCTTTTCCCTTGGCCTTGACCTTTTGGATACTCCAACACAACAAATCACTCAAACCCTAGGTCTTGTGCTTGTAGCCCTAGGCTTCTACATAGAAAGCAAATATCCTACCATTGGAGCCTTGAACCATTGTTGCGCCTTTCTGGTAGAAGGTCTAGCCAAGTCACCGAATACATTCTACCTAGAATATCATACATAGGTGACCTTGATCAAATACTAAGACTCCTCCCATCGGTGAAAATTCGTAAAGACCAGGGGGTTTTTGTTGAGAATTCAATAGGGCAGTAAGTAGGTTAATTCTCTTAACTTGATAATTGTTTGTGTGACCTTTTTACTTATTAGCTTTGTTCTTTATTATTACAAACACCAAACAACTACCAACACAATAAGAACAATGACACAATATATAGGTTGCAAGCAAGGGCCAAAACCCCTCCTCTTGAGGGGAAAACCCGTAAATCTCCTCTTCTTATAGATTCTTCAATTGACGAATACAATGACATAGTGACTCAGACAAATACCCTCCAAGATCAAGATCAACTCGGCCTCCTGCTATAGTTACTTTGGCCTCCCATAGTGGATCCGAAATTTTGGCTCACGGCAACTGTTGCTACTTCTCTTGGAGACTTCGATCTCCCTTGAATAGCCTTCTCCTCCCTTCACTTTCCTTTCCTTGAGTCTTAGGGCTAATAAGACACCCTAAGAGACCTTCGCTTGCCTTTCCTTCTCTTCCTCGTCCAAGATCTAACCAGAGATAGTCCCAGCGCAGAAACCCTAATTTCAGCCTTCTCAAGAGAGAGAGATCTAGCCCAAGCACTTCAAGTTCTTCGACTTCCTCTTCTTCGTATCCTCTTCTTCGACTTCTTCTCTTCCTCTTCTTCGCATAGAATGAGATGAGTGAATGTGTAGAATGAAGGACGAGTTCCTCTCTATATATAGGCTCTTCCAAGGGGTAGACGTGGCTCTTCATGTAGCCCGACTTGACAGCTCATGATGCCGACTTGATCTTGGAGGTATTTCAACATTTTAAAGACAATAATTTTTTCTTTACAAGATACAATGTGCCCATAGGGTCTTCAATATATGACAATGACTCTTTAGCTTAGGACAAACCCTAGAATTACTCAATGGGTGCTTGACCTATAAAATAAAAGAACTTGAACATGAAACCCATGCTCCAACAATATTTTCTTTTCATTTTATCATTTACAAGAATACATTTCATACTTATGAAGACCGAACCTAGTTACACATTCTTCAACACTCCCTCTTAACTAGGCAGGTATTCATAAGAGGTACATGGTCATTCTCAATCTGAAGAGATCAAATAAAAAGGGTCGGATTGGTAACCCATCTGTCTAGCATCATATCAACCAGCATTCTTTACATAGCAAGGCCTTGACTAACAACTCTATCCACATGATCAGAGCACAATGTTGGCGAGACCAATGATTGATAAACACCATAATCATTGTCTCACAAAGTTCATACTCCACCCGGGTTTTCACAGAGTATTACCTTCCTTTGGACTATTCTTATCATGGACATCTAGTCCTCAAAAGTGCATCGGTCCACGACTACTCTTGTCTTGAATGCCCTACCACATTCTCAAAGAGTATTGAATGCCAGATGGTTACCCAATCCTCCATTATTTCTTCCCAAGTGAAGACAAGAATGTAGTGTCTATCTCTCCCTCTCAATTAGGGAGGATACATCGACCAAACCAAGCTTGTCCCTCAAATATACAAGCTTCTTGTTTGGAAGTGATTTTGTCAATATATTAGCTACCTGCTCATTAGTGGAGATGTATTATAGCTTCAGCACACCATTTTGTATTAGCCCTTGGATATAGTGGTACTTGTTGTTTATATGCTTTGTCTTTCCATGAAACACTAGATCTTCAGAAAAACGTATACAACCGGTATTATCACAAAGTATCACTGTAGGGTTCATCGGTCCTTCAAACAGATCGAATAACATCTTCCTCAACTATACTGCTTCTCTGCTTACTTCACAGGCTGCAACATATTCAGCATCAACACTACTCAAAGCAACTAAATCTTGCTTTCGACTCATCCATGAGACCATGGAGGATCCCAAACTAAAACATCCTCCTGTAGTGCTTCTTCCATCTTGCTCACTGCCTCCCCAATCGGAATATGTATATCCAACTAATTAGACATCATTCCTTCTATCATACTTTAGACAGTAGTGGATGGTTCCTTGTAGATATCTCAGAATATGTTTTGTTGCTACCCAATGATCATGCTTCGGCTCCACTAATTGACTGAGTACATTTACTACAAAGCATATGTCTGGACGAGTGTTCACCAAGTACATCAATGAGCCAATGAGTTGTCTATACTTGGAAGGATCCACAGGGCTAGATTCGAAACTCCTTAGTCTTTTCAAGTTTGTCATCATTGGAGTAGTCATAGGTTTGCAGTCCATCATGTCAAACCTTTTCAGTAACTCGATCACGTACTTTCCTTGACCCAAATAAACTTCATTAGGTCCTTGCTAGACTTCTAGTTCCAAATAGTAAAGCATCCGCCCAAGATCCTTCATGTCAAACTCTGTTGCTATTTGCTTCTTACATTCTTCAATTCGACCTTCTACACCTGTCAAGAGAAGATCATCTACATACAGAAGAATGATTACAGGTTCACCATCTACAACCTTAATGTAAAGTTTGGAATCAGCAGAGTTTTTTGTGAAGCGTATCCTTTGAAGGTATGCATCCATTCTAGCATACCATGCCCTTGGTGCATGTTTGAGGCCATATAGTGCTTTCTTCAGTCTGCAAACATATGTCTTTCTATCTTTGACTTCGAATCCCAAGGGTTGCTCTATGTAGACTTCTTCATCTATTGTGCCATTCAGAAATGCATTCTTGACATCCATTTGGTGGATGTTCCATCCCATCGATGCAGCCAGAGAGACTAATGATCGAATCGTTGTATATCTTGTTGTTGGAGAAAATGTCTCTTCATAATCGATGCCTTCAAGTTGAGAAAAGCCTCTAGCCACAAATCTTGCTTTATACTTATCTATACTTCCATCAGCTACATGTTTGATCTTATAGATCCATTTGGAAGTAACCATAGATCTGTCTTCGAGCCTAGGCATGATCTCCCAGACTCCATTCTTCATTATAGATTGATACTCTTCATTCATGGCATCCTTCCATTCTCAATTATTTACAGCCTCTTCAAAGGAAGATGGTTCTGCTTCTATCAGTTTTTCCATGTATGCAGCATATCCAAAATATCTCTTCGGTTTCTTGCTTTCTCTAAATGAGATTGTCGCTACTCCATGACCTTTTGCATCAAATAGTGTAGATTTCAACCAATTTGGTCTTTACCTTGATTCAGGGATGACCATAGGTTGAACAGGTTCACAGGGACCTTCTTCTTCATGGTGTGATTCTTATTTTCCTTGGTCAACTTCCTCCTCAAATATCGGAAGTTCTTAATCTATGGAAAGTTCCTTTAATCTCTTAAATGCTATGCTCTCATCAAATATGACATCACAACTGACTTCTATGTGATGTACATCTCTCATGTAGATCCTATAAGCTTTTGATGAGTTTCTATACCGAACAAATGTTCCCTTCATGCCAGAAGGATCCAACTTATTTCTTTTGTCCTTTGGTATATGGATATATATGGGACATCTAAAGATCCGGAGATGATCTATAGATGGCTTCTTCTAGAGTTTTGTTGTCTAAAGACTTGTGGGGACTTCGATTCTGAATGTAGACAGTTATCTTCGTGGCTTCTCACCAAAGAAACTTAGGTAGATCTTGATTCCATAGCATTGCTTTTACACTTTCTTCAATGGATCTATTCTTTCTTTCGACAACTCCATTTTGTTCAGGATTATATGGGACTATCAGCTCCCTCTTAATCCCAAAATCCTTATAGAATGCTATAATCTCTTTGGATGTATATTCTCCTCCATTATCAGATCTTAGTATCTTGATTCTTCTTTCTGTAAGGTTCTCCACTTCAGCTTTGAATTCTTGAAATGTTGTGAATACTTCGTCCTTGGTTTTCATCAAGTAAACTCAGGTCTTTCTTGAATAATCATCTATAAATGTGACACAGTATAGATGACCTCCAAATGATTTAGGAATCATAGGACCACATACATCAAAGTAAATACGATCCAAGATTTCTTTTGACAGTGAAGCACTGCTTCCAAATGGTCTCTTGGTATTCTTACCCAATGCACATCCCTTACAAACACCTTCATGATCCTCTTTTAGATTAGGAATTCCATCTACTATGGAACTTAGCGTTGGAAGGATTTTGAAATGTAGATGACCAAATCTTCGATGCCAAATTTCACATGGGCTAATTTCAATGTGAAATAGGGCTCAAGCCATAGGAGACACTAATCTGTAGAGTCTTCCTTCTCGAATGCCTATAAATTTGGCTTGATCTATACTTGAGTCTTTCCCCAGACAACAACCTTTCCATCAATGAAGGCTATTCTATCACCCTTATCTTCTAGACTTGAAATAGAAAGTAAATTCTTGTGCAAATCTAGAACAAAGAGAATGTTGTTGAGGTGGATGTTGCTTCTGTCTTCCAGCATTATGGAGGTTGATCCAATACCTTTTATGAGATAGCTCTTGTTGTCTCCAAGTTCCACTGAATAAGCGAACTTTCCTTTTTGATAAGGTCTTCAATCTATTGGAATGGCCAGTCATGTGCCTTTGTCTTCCAGCTTTATGGAGGTTGATCCAATACCTTTTACGAGATAGCTCTTGTTGTCTCCAAGTTCCATTGAATAAGCGAACTTTCCTTTTGATAAGGTCTTCAATCTATTGGAATGGCCAATCATCTGCCTTGATGCACCACTATCAATTACCCAAATGTCTTCATCTTGAAATGTGCCTGAGAGAGCCAGGAAGAGACCTTCATCCCTTTCTTTGATTGAAACCTTCTTTTTAGAGAATAGGAAATTCCATGCTTCCTTAATACCTTTCTTGAGATGGCTTGCAATCTTCTTAATGAACTTCTTCACTGTAGAGGAGATCTTCATGATTCCCTTAGATAACCTTAGCTCTGATACCACGTTGAGAATTCAATAGGGCAGTAAGTAGGTTAATTCTCTTAACTTGATAACTATTTGTATTACCTTTTTACTTATTAGCTTTGTTCCTTATTATTACAATGTGTGATACATCAAACAGCTACCAAAACAATAAGAATAGTGACACAGTATATAGGCTGCAAGTCAAGGCCAAAACCCCTCCTCTTGAGGGGAAAACCCGTAAATCTCCTCTTCTTATAGATTCTTCAATTGACGAATACCATGACCTAGTGACTCAGACAAATACCCTCCAAGATCAAGATCAACTCGGCCTCCTGCTGTAGTGACTTCGACCTCCCACAGTAGATCTGAAATTCTGGCTCACAACAATTGTTGTTGCTTCTCTTGGAGACTTCGATCTCCCTTGAATAGCCTTCTCCTCCCTTCACTTGCCTTCCTTGTGTCTTAGGGCTAATAAGACACCCTAAGAGACCTTTGCTTGCCTTTCCTTCTCTTCCTCTTCCAAGATCGAACCAAAGATAGTCCCAGCGCAAAAACCCTAATTTCGACCTTCTCAAGAGAGAGAGATCTAGCCTAAGCACTTCAACTTCTTCGACTTCCACTTCTTCGTATCCTCTTCTTCGACTTCTTCTCTTCCTCTTCTTCGCATAGAATGAGATGAGTGAATTTGTAGAATAGAGGACGAGTTCCTCTCTATATATGGGCTCTTCTAAGGGGTAGACATGGCTCTTCATGCAAGCCAATTTGATAGCTCATTACGCTGACTTGATATTTGGAGGTATTTCGACATTTTAAAGACAAAATAAATTTTTCTTTACAAGATACAATGTGCCCATAGGGTCTTCAATATATGACAATGACTCTTTAACCTAGGACAAACCGTAGAAGCACTCAATGGGTGCTTGACCTATAAAATAAAACAACTTGAGCATGAAACCCATGCTCCAATAATAATTTCTTTTCATTTTATCATTTACAAGAATACATTTCATACTGATGAAGACCGAACCTAGTTACACATTCTTCAACAATTTTGGCTATGGTGACAGTGGGGCACTACCCCATTGTTGTCTCTTGGTCTAGTCTATGCCTTGTAGGGGTTCAATCTGCAGAACTTGCTAGATTTTGCGGCAATATTTATGGTGTCATTGCCAAGGATGGAGCGAGTCTACCTCCATGAAATTTAAGTATTTAACTTCATTCCTAACAACAAGATAAATCCTTTTCTGGCAACTACACTGGAAGAACGAAGTCCTTGTCCTTCGTTGAACCTCAAATTCAATGCTTGTAAGGTGAAGCAAGCATCTCTCAAGGCACTTTGAATTCACCCTGACAACTCCATATTTGAAGATTATGAAAACTTCGCATGGCTCACTAGAGAGGCCTCTTCTACATGTTTCATAATGATGATCCTCAACCATGTAGTCATGATGTCACCAATAACCAAGAGTAGTGTGATGCCCATCTAGAAGAGTCTCTTGGGAGCCATGGAATTCAAGAATCTCCTCAGCATCTTGAAAAGGGGTTGTGGTTCTTCCCAAGGTACAATGACCTTGTATTGCCTTTCTCTTCCCATATTGATTAAGGAGATATAAGTATGTCATCCATATCCTCCTACCATTTGCAGCATGACTCTAAGATATTGATGAGGATGATATGCGTGAGATAGCTCTTGAGTGAAAGTTCATGAGTTTGATCATTGATTACTCTACGCCTAAGCTCAGAGAAAGGATCCACTGGCACAATTTGGACTCCTCTTCTCCTTCCTCATCCAGGACTCCTTTTCATGGTACGCAGTCTTCATATTTTCCCACCTCCCACCCTTATGGTTCATCATACAAATCTTACGAAGGAGGAAATGATATTTGGTTTCCCTATCTCATAATGACTCCTAGGGGAAAATGTTGTTATATTGATCTAATGATATGCTGGTTACATTGGTTGTATGACTATACTTAGCCCATGCATTGTATGCTAGCATTGCATCATAGTGTAGGTGCATTGCATTTCATTTTAGCATGCTAATATCATTCATATCATGTTTCATGTAGATTAAATTGCATTTAGAATAGATTTTACTTTATGTATGGATTTACTACTTCTATAAAAAACATGGGTTATATCCTTCGCCTAGTGCACATACTCTTAAATAGTTTGATTGTAATGTGCAAGTTACAGGTTTGTGATCCCAAGAGACTGCTAGAGTTCTCATGAACTCCCTATTCAAGTACATAGATCATGCGCTTTATGGTGAGCTCGTCCTAGTTGGAGCCATATCCCACCAAAAGTGGGTGACCCCATAGGGGAAATTTTTCTCCTACCATCTCTTTCAGTCGGCAGCCAACAACCCCTAATAGCCATTAGTAGCCGATGATGATGTGCCATCCGTGTCTCAACCACCTGCAACAGTCATATGATTCCTCGCCCGTTTGGCAAGAGCGCACATTAGAATTTGGGCTTCCGATCAAAAGGTACTTTATGCATTTTGGAATTCGGTGCTTACGTTTGTTCGTATTTCGAGCATTTGGCATGGATTATGGGGTAACCTACAAGGAAGAGGGGTTTTGACCGTCATGTTGTTCCCTTGCCTTAAATGGGAGATTGATCTTTCATGTCTAGTGGGACCTCCTCTAATGGCCCAATGGGTATACAAGGGGCACTACTTGGGAAACCCCGATTGAGATAACGTAGTCCCATCTCAACCTATTCCATACTTACCACTTTCCCTCTTACATTACAAGCCCCTTTTCCACCTCCACTCTTTGCGTTCAACTGACCATTGGTTCATTGGGATTTGGCACCCACCCATCCTCATAACTGGGGAGGGTTTGAAAATGTACCCTAGGAGGTTAATGCAGCTAAAAGAAATAGAAAGAGCATATAATGGCCATAAACAAAGGAAAAGAAAAGAATATTAAAAATGCAAAAGATGGTCACGACATAAAAATTAGCACGTGGACAAAATCCAAGCATGAACTCTACCTCACTCATATGGCGATCACCCGATTCCTAACCAATGTTGCCCTATCTCATACAAGACAAGGAACCCTTGCATGTCCCAACCCCTGACAGATGATGAATTGCCCCATCATTAATTGGGTAATAATTGTTATACATCATATAAAGCAAGCTCTTGAGCTATCAACAATAATACAAAGAGAAATCAAGAAAAAGTAAAAGGCATAAAAGGGGTGGAAAAACAAAGGCCAAGTTGGTAACTCATGCATCCATGATTACGTCGTCCTCACATTTATACACCCAAGATGAGGATTCCCATCAGGTTGGTCCCTTTAACCATGGCACTTGGCCATGAAGTCTTCTCCCCTCCGCTCCATCATTACTCACATGGCACCTATCGATTGAAGAGTGGACCAAGGATATGTCAGGGTTGAGAACACCTAATAAGCTCATTTATTGACCACTCCTACCTAGGGAGGTAGCACCATTACATGACCAAAGCCACAATTTTGGAAGGAAAGCATTATACGAAGTGCTAATTTGCCCATTACTTTCAAGCTTGGTTCACTTAGATGCAATAATGATTTAATGTACCTAATGGTAAAAGTTGCAGCACTAGATATTGTGTGTAATAGACAAGTGGTTTCATTTATAGGTCTCGGAAACTCCACTGGTGTCTAAGTCCTCCAGAGAGACATATTGACACCAAAAGGTGAAGTGTTAAGAGCCATGAGACTCTGGACCGTTGTAGAGAATCACAAACATCATTGGGCACCTCCAACACCCACAACATCCCAACACTTTGCCCCACATTGTTGACTTTTATGGGATGATGCACTTGGAACAGCATGCCCCTAGTCGGGTTATCACTAATCAAATGGATGGCAGCCAATCCAAGGCCCAGACAAGGATGGTCTCATACATTGAGACATGGGAGAGCTAACTGCACCATGAAAGCCCTCAATGTTGGAACAGAGGCAGGCATTTTGGCCACTTGGAGAGTCGAGACCCATGAGACCATTTTTGTGACCAAAAGCCAAAATTGGGGTCCACAAATGGATTATGTCAGAATCTAGGGGACAACCCCTAGAGGTTGATTTTAGAGGGCTTCTACACACCTTGTGGCACCTATTGCCTTCAACATCAAAACCTTTGCTCAGTTCGGCTCACATGTTGAGAGTTACTTTATTTTTCGAAACATACTAGGTCAACTTTATTTTATGATTTAGAGGGATTTCTAGGCTAAATAGGAACTCAGCCTCCTCATATAAATAGAGGAGGCCTTCGTTGTTGTATCTCATCACATCACACTTGGATTTTTCGTCCCTCTTTTTTAGACTCTTGAACTTGTGGAGATATTTGGATCTTTGATGCATTTTTATATTTGGAGCTAAATCGTTGCACTTTGGAGCTATTCTTTGGATGAATGGAATGCATTCTTTACATGTTATCTTGTAAGTGTTCCTAAATTCTGCATATATATCTCTTACATGTCTAATGTATGGAATTGTGTTGATTCAGTGATTGCAATTGTACCCTAACTTATTGAAAATTTATTGAATGCTAACCTAGATGATCTATTGCATGCATTGTTCATACATAGCATGTGAATGAATGCCCTTAATGGTGAACTCTTGGTCGCTCTCCCATGAAAAATCCTTCTTTTATTGAATAGGTAATACCGTAATTGTTGGAATTTTGATAGCTAGCACATCAAAATTTCGACCTCCTTAAAAGCTATTTTGTTTATTTGTAACATCATTGACTCCATACTCCCAAGGGATAAGGGACCGGTCCAATTGTTTGGTGATAATTTACTTTTTTTATCAATTATTCTTTCTCCTCTAAATTTCGACCCCTCTAAGGTTAAGGTGGTAAACTAGGGCTTGGTGCAAATCCCTAGGCAAGTAGAATTCTTGGGGTTGAAGAGCCTAAACATCAAGAGGATATCATTTGCCAAAAAATCTATCCTTTAGGTGGGAATCCACTTCAATTTCATCCATAAATTCTCTTTCCCTAGTTGTTTGCCCTAAGAGGAAAATCCTAGTTTTATCTTCCTTCAACTTGGGGTTTCTTGAAGGTTTCATGATCCTTGACCCTGTTGATACAAATTGTTGGAAACCTTTTCCCTTGGCCTTGACCTTTGGATACCCCAACACTCAACAAATTACTCAAACCCTAGGTTGTGTGCTTGTAGCCCTATGCTTCTATATAGAAAGTGGATCTCCTCATATTGGAGCCTTGAGCCATTGTTGTGTCTTTCTTGTAGAAGGTCTAGCCAAGTCACCTAATACCTTCTAGCTAGAATATCATACTTGGACTCCTCCCATTGATGAAAATCCGTAAAGAGCAAAGAGTTTTGGTTGCGTTGATAGTGGGCCACTACCCCATTGTTGTCTCTTGGTCTAGTTTATGCCTTGTAGGGTTTCCCTCTCCAAAGCCCACTAGATTTTGCAACAATAAAGTTTTCGAAGAATCCAATATTTCATGACAGGTCGAAGCACATTGAGATCAAATATCACTTCATCCGAGACATGGTGCCGAAGGGAGCAGTGAAGTTCCAATACATTTCCACAGACCAACAGATTGCGTACATTCTCACCAAGCCTCTATCTAAGGTGAAGTTTGTATACTTCAGAGACAAGCTTGGTGTGATGTAGAATGTCTCCCTTGCTGAGAGGGAGTGTTGATGTTTTTGCAGTTTGCAACATAGGGCATACATTCTCCCACAAGGGTCTTACTAATTTGACTAGGGGAAAATGATACATTCACCCATGGGGCCACGCTGATTTGGCTAGGGTGAATGGCCCAAAGGCAATTTTTCTCCCATTAGCCACAGTGTCTAGCTTAGGGAGATTGGCCCACAGTACTCACATTGCCAACTTCGGGATGGAGTGATCATTTTTATAGAGCGGGTTTCATTTGTTTATTTAAGGGGGGCTTTCACCCACCAGTGGAATAAGCAATTCTAGCCTAACGTTGAGTTGTAATGTATGCTCAATAAGTGAAGGGGCTTCTTGTGAAGAGGGGTTTCTTAACGGGTCTACTCAACATTAGAGCTCTATATATAAATAGATGTGCATTCGCTCATCTTTTTTCATCATTCCATCCTTGCTCTCGGAGGCTGCACATATGAGGGGTTTGACCGAGTTTTGACCAGCAAGATTTGTACATATGCATGTGTGAAACGTTGACTGCAGTGTCACCGAGTTTGACTGCAAGGCGCACTTGTGAAGATTTGACCACAGGTTGCACGTGCGAAAGTTTGACCGCAAACTGTTGACTAGTGTTGACCATAGATTTCAGAGTTGAGTTTTGACTGGTTTGACCAGCAACCGTTTGACAAGGTTTGACTAATGATTTGATTTGTAATGTTGGCACAGATTTCTAGACAAATTTTGATTTGTAAACCTTGCTGAAAAGACAATTTCTCCTTAAGAAAAGTTGTGCACTGAATTGACTAATACTACCAACGATTTATTCACAATTATGCCAACATAACCGCTCCTTTGACGAATCTTTTAAAGAAATATTCGTTCATGTGGGATGATCAAGAAGAACAATGTTTTGAAGTATTAAAGGAAGTCATGTCTTCAACAACGATGTTATCAATTCCTGATTTTTCAAAACCTTTTATAATTGAATGCAATGCTTCCGGGTTTGGATTAGGAGTTGTATTAATGCAAGATGGCCACCCTATAGCTTTTGAAAGTAGAAAGTTAAATAAGAGGGAACGTTTAAAATCAACATATGATAAAGAGATGCTTGCTATCATGCATGCCCTAACCAAATGGCGACAATATCTTCTAGGTAGCAAATTTTTGATACGTACGGATCACAATAGCCTGCAATACCTTTTACAACAAAAAACACTTTCGATGGAGCAACAAAAATGGTTGGAGAAAATAACTACCTTTGATTTGGAAATTCTCAATAAGAAGGGTAAAGACAAAGTTGCAGTTGATGCTCTATCTCGAAAAGACGAAGACCCATCATTACTTGCAATCTCAACTATAGTTCCAAAATGGTTAGATGAAATTCTACGTGAGTACACGAAGAATCCAAATACATGTAACTTCATCAATAATCCTATTCAAAACTCGAATGGAAGAATGGCATTCTTTTGTATAAGGGACGAATTTATTTAAGTCCCACTTCCAAATTTAAAACCAAAGTTCTGAATGAGTGTCATGATTCACCACAGTAGGACATGTGGGATTCTTCAAAACTTACTATAATATACGCCAATCATTTTTTTCAAAAGGGATGTACAAGCAAATTCAAAAATATGTGGCAGAATGCGATAAATGCCAAAGAAACAAGAATGAAAAGAGTTTGAAACCAAGATTGCTCCATCCCCTACATATTCCAAATTAGGAGTGGGAAGAAATAGCGATGGACTTCATTCATGGACCACCCATGTCAAGCAGGAAGGATAAAATTCTTGTGGTTATAGACCAACTCACTAAATATGCACATTTCATGGGTGTAAGAAGTTCAGATTCAGCAAAACAAATTGCTGAAATATTTTGCAAAAATATTTACAAATTGCATGGGTTTCCAAAAATCATTGTTAGTGATCGAGATGCCAACTTTAGGGAAAATTTTTGGAAGGAGTTCTTCAAGCAAATTGGGACATCCCTTGACATGAGCTCAACATACCACCCCCAAACAGATGGGCAAATAGAAATTGCCAATAAATGTCTAGAAGCATACCTTCGTTGTTTTGTAACAAAGAAGTAGAACAAATAATCTGACTGGTTACATCTGGCAGAACGCTGGTACAACTCTACTTATCACATTTTAACAAAAATGACAACATTTCAAGCTCTCTATGGTTACGAGCCTCCAAGATGGAAGGAATTAGCAATAAATGATATAAAAGTTCCAGCAATAAAAGATCAACTAGAGGAGAACCAAAAAGTCATTCAAAAACTAAAGGAGAATCTCAATATTGCAAGGAACCGTATGAAACAGCACGCTGACCAACACAGATTAAAAAGGTAACTTAGTGAAGGAGATTGAGTATATACTATACGTCAAACTCCAACCTTACAAACAGCTATCATTAAAACAAGGAGGAAAAAATAAGTTAGCTCCTAAGTTCTATGGACCATTTCAAATCGTTAAGAAAATTAGTCAAGTAGCTTACGGTTTGAAATTAACAAAAACAAGTCGCATCCATAACGTTTTCCATGTTTCATGTTTAAAAAAAATGTTGGGAAAACATCAAACAACACAAACAACACTTCATACATTAAATAATGAAGGAGAAGTTGTAGTAGAAACGAAAGCTATAATTGCCACAAGAGAAAAGTGATTACGTTCTCAAGTAATTACGGAATATCTCACCAAGTGGAAGAACCTATTGAAAGAAGATGCTTCTTGGGAAACATAATATTTTCGTCAATAACATCCCCCATTACCTATGGTTTGAGGACAAAGCATTTCATGAGGGGAAGGCAATGTTATGTATAAAAATTATGTATAATTATGCTATGTTAGACTATGTTGTGTAGTTATGATTAATTTAGGAAGAAGGGTCACGACCAAAAGATCATGACCCTCATGTAAAGGTACCAAGCTATATTTAAGCCAAGAGTCATCAATTGTAAAGGCAACATTCAATCAATATATATAAATATATAAATATATATAATATATAATATTATATATATATATATTATATATTATTCAGAAATTTGCACCTTTACAACACCGGATTGGGTTTCCTAGGGTAAAAATATAGTCTATTGTGCATGCCTATCTTTCTATGATCTTCATTGTTTCCGTTGCATTTACGTGTAATTATCCAATGATAATAGTGGCATCAGAACTACTATTTGAAAATCATCAAGAAGTAATTATCAAATCAGAAAATTGTATTCTACTACACATACTAAGAATTTCGACACAACTTGTGTATCATTGGCCTCCCTTACCTCTCATATCTATAGACCTAGGAAAGAGCTTTCATATTACTCAACCATTTTTGTTCATCTTGTGTTTAGAGATGGAGCACTAGAGTTTCATGAACAAACCATAGGAAGGACGTGGTGAAAAGAGTGTTTTGATCTCTTTCCTACATTTTCTTCTTTTTACATTCTTTATTGTGAAATTTGGTGTGAGGTAAAATTTGAGAATTGCATTAAAAGTCAAAATTCCAAAATTTTTACATGGTCTCAAATACTTTTTAGCTAAGATCACTCTCTTGGCAAAAAAACGAGTTGATATTCAAGTTGTTGGACCTAGGAGAGGTTGTTGGATGATGAAACCCTAGTGTGCTTGAGATGAGCACTTGCGACTATGAGGAGTTTCAATAGGGTGAAACTATAATATCTCTTGTGATTAGAGATGATGGATTTATTAAATTGATGGTCCTTATGGATGTATTTTCAGCAAGTGTGATACCTAGGAGGACCTATGGATTTGTTACCCACCAAAATGGGTAACCCCATAGGAGGATAATTTTCTCTTACATTTGACAACTAGTTGGATAGCCAGGCAGTCGGCAACCTCTGGTATTCACTATTTAATGATGATATGCCATAAGCCTCTACCATCTGCATCAACTACATACCTCTCACTATTCGACTCACTTGGATGAAGGTGGGCTGCTATTCAAAAGGCACTTCAATCATTTTCTAATCGAGTGCTTATTCTTGTTTGTTTTGGGCATTTAGCATAGATAAACAGGTGATATGGAAGATTGAACGATCTTGACTATAAATCTATTCTCTCACCTTATTAAGGAGAGGTTAATCTCTAGCCCTATGCCAATGATCCCTTGAGGCCTTAGGGTTCTAGGAGAGACACTACTTGGGAAACCTGGATTGAGATAGCATTTTCATTATCCCCTACACCATACTTGACACGATGCATTCCACATTATGAGCCCCATATACGACATCCATTCATAAAGTCTAACTTATTGAGAAACCAATAGGGCAGCAAATTAGGGTTGATTTCTCTTACTTGATAATTGCTTGTGAATATGTGTTGTCTTCTTATTACTTTTATTATGTTCTCTTCATCAAACAATTAACAAAACATAAACCATGAAGATCATAAAAGACAATGAACACAAGATATAGGCTCCAAACCAGGGCAAAACCCAACCAATCTTCTCTTCTTATAGAATCAGATCAAGTGAGAAATCCAAGACCCAAAAACCAAGACCAAGACCTTCTACAAGACCCAAGTCAACCCTCCTTCAAGTCCTCCTTAACCAAAAAGTCTAACAAAGTCAACAATGGTCAAAGCTCTTCAAACTAGAATTTTGGACCTACAACTTCGTAGAGTTGCCCCAACACCTTCGCAAAGTTGCCCCAACATCTTTGTAGAAACATAATTTCGGCTCTGTAATTCGCGGAGTTGCCCCAACATCTTCGTAGAAATAGAATTTCGGCCATATAATTCGCAAATATGCCCCAGTACTTCACACCTGTGAACAAAAACAAACAAAAGTTCGATTTTTCTTCCTTCTTGATCTTCGTTCTCTCTCCCTTGAATTTTGCTCTTTCTTCTTTGACCTTAGCTTATCTTCTTGCTCTTTTCTTGCACATAAATCGAAGTTGCTAATGTGTGTCCAAATGAGATTGAACTGCTCTCTATATATACACGTCCAGGAGGTCGAATTGTCCCTTCCAAGGCTGACTTGGTCTTGTGGGTGACAAAATCACTGTTTTGACTCAAATAAAATTATTTTTCCTTTTTCTTTCAAAAGTCCAAATGGGACTTGACTCCAGTACAATAAGATTGACTCATGACAAATTATTTTGACTCAATAAACCCTAGAAACATGAAGAACATGCTTGACTAATGAAATAATAATAATAATAATAATTTATTTTTCTTCTTTTGCCTTTACATGAAATATACAATGACATAAGTACAATGATAATTTTGAAGACAGAACCTAGTTACATTTTCCAACATAACTTGTCATTGGCTCATTGGGATTTGGCACCCTCATGTCTGTTGAAGAAAGTGTAACTAGGTTCAGTATTTACAAATGTAATTTTGATCTTTGTACTTGTCAAGAAAAATAAATATTATTTTTGTAAATTATAAGAATGAGTTTCTTGCTCATTCCATAGGTCTAGGAAAGTCAAAGAGTCAGTGACACGTGTAAAAAGCTCTTCTTGAGCATAGTATATGAAATGTATACAAGTCTAGAACAACCCTCCAAGACAAGCAAAATCCTCCAAGGCAAGCACAAAGAAGTTTGCTTGCAAAACGATGAAGAAAACAATTTAGTCAGCCTTGAAATGAATATCAATGACAAGTCAGCTCAGAAATAGGGACACATCAGTTCAGCCTAACATGTCGGCTTATTTGCAGAGACCTAACTACTATAAATAGGCATGTAGGGTCACCACAGAAAGGTAGATTCTCAAATCTCTCTGAAACTGCAGATGATGACAAAAGCACAGATGTTATAGATCTGATCCAAAAATATATGACAAATAGAAATAAACCCAAGAATAACAATATTTGAATATAGAAATGATTCTTTATTGATCAAACCCTTAAGGTAGGGCAACACCATACATTCACTCCTTAAGGAAAGAGAACACTCCACAAGCCATATGCCTATTCATACAATATTCTTTGACAATATTCCTTGACGTGGAGTCTCTAGCCTCTATATAGGCCTCATACATACAATACCATGGGTCATTACCATGGTTCCCTCACACCATCGAACTAATACCATGGGCCCATTACATTATTACTAACTACTTGTGGCCCCTTACATGAAATGGGTTAACCACCTTATTTATTACTATGGCCCATCCCATTATTACATTATTACCTTGGGTACCTCCCTTTGTACCCCATATTATCCCCCTTAGGTATATAACATTGCACCCTCCTTAGCATGTTTCGTCCCCAAAACATGGGAAGAACACAAATAATAAGATCTACTCAAAAGAGTAGTCCACTAATACCATTCACGTGCATCTAGCCATCCAAGAGAAAAGTGAACCCTCGATCTTGCTGGTGCCTCGCTCGCTTGAGATGGAAGTTGACCGTGGTAGCTCTTCTGTGTTGATGTGTAGTAGGTGGATCTTTGCTTCTCCCTATCTATCTTGTGGGGGTTGTTGTCCTCGTGACTAACTGATTGCCATCTTGATGGTTGTCTTACGGGGTGATGTGGGTGACGATATGTTGAAGTTTTAACCCACGGTGTCTTCTTCTTTACTTCACCCTGCTGAGGTGCCTGTTGTGGTGTCTTCTTTTCCAGTATGACTTCAACCACTAAGTCCTCCTCTGATGTATCAACATCTGTAACCTTTTCTGCTTTAGCCTCTGTTTGTGTCTGATTTTCGACCATCAACTGCTCATCATCTGATATGTCAGTCCCTTGAACATCTTCTGCTTCAGCCTCCATGTGCTCTATCTGTTTATGGATGGAAATATCCTGTAATGTAATTTTCTTCTTTTTATACCATAGCTTCAGGAATTTCTTCTGCACATTAATATTGATAGTACCCACGGATTCCATCCAAGGATATCCCAAAACAACATCCATATTATCCATCTCTGAAGCATAAAAATCACCATGCAACACATATTTATCCATAGAAATCTTCAATTCCTTGTACACTTGAACATCCTCATTATCAACATGTGTATGTTCAATTTGTTTTGTTGGGACTTGCAATTTTTTTGCCAAGTTGATATTTATGAGATTTTGCTTGCAACTCGGATTTATAGACACAATTATTTTCTCCTTCTGAATCCATCCATGAACCTGCAATAAGGATATACCAGTAGGAAATAGCCTCACATGTTTCTCCTTATCTTGTTTTCTAGCATGAGACCATCTGTCTAAAAGTAATTTTTCAAATTCTTCATTGGGCAGGTTGAGACACTTCTTTTGGTTAAGTAATCCCCACCATGTGGCTGCCTCCTCTTTAAAACTAGTCGTTGCCACCCATTTCCAATTATGTCTAAATAACCTCTTGTATCTATTTATGTGTTCTTCAATAATAGAACCATTATCATTCCCTGTAAAAGATGCCTTGCTAGAAGCCATGAAGGTTTGGAAAACAATTCACTTATTTGGCGAAAACTTGAAAATGTCACAGTTTTGTCAATATTGCTCAGAATCTCTACTATAACCTGTTTTTGGAAATGGAACAACCATTCTGCATCTTCCCATGTGATAGAAATCCTGATTCAGACACTGAAATTTCAGATCTGCGCTGCTACTCTCCTGCCGTCACCCAAAATTTCTGAAAAAATAGTTGATTTTAAATCAGCGATATCTCCTTCATCCGGACTCCGATTCAACTGATTTTTTTTTGAATTTGGGTATTTTTTTACAAAGATTCCAGATCTACAATTAGATTTTGTATAACTTGCACCAGGACATCTCTATCTACGCCGCAAACTCGCTGCCCTGAAAAATTATCTGCAACCCCACTGATTTTTAAATCAGCGATATCTCCTTCATCCGGACTCCGATTTGACCGATTTTTTTTTGAAATCGGCTATTTTTTCACAAAGAATACAGATATGCAATCAGATTTTTCAGATCTTGAACCAAAACGTACATATATGATCTGCAAACTCGCCGCCCCTGAAATCCTTCAAAAATGAAAAAAAATTCTCCACTTTTGTGCCCAAAAAAGTGCTCTGATACCACTTGTTGTAGATCTAACCCGGAAATATTATAGTTCTGATATGAAAATATAAGACAATGCAAATAAACCCAGAAATGGTATGAATTGATTCTTTATTGATCAAACCCTTATGGTAGGGCAACACCATACATTCACTTCTTAAGGAAGGAGAACACTCCACAAGCCATATGCCTGTTCATACAAGAATACTTCTCTTCATATCTCTCCATGTGGAGTCTCTAGCCTCTATATAGGCCTCATACATACAATACCATGCATCATTACCATGGTTTTCTCATACCATCAACTAATACCATGGGCCCCTTACATTATTATTAACTACTTGTGGTCCCTTACATGACATGGGTTAACCACCTTATTTATTACTATGGCCCATCCCATTATTACATTATTACCTTGGGTACCTGCCTCGGTACTCCATATTACCCCCCCTAGGTATATAACATACTCCACAACAAAATGGTGTCGCTGAAAGGAAGAATCACACCTTAATGAAAATGGTTAATTGTATGCTTCAATCTAAAGGACCTAGTCTTAATTTTTGGGCAGAAGCAATTAACTGTGCAAATTACATAGTAAATCGCACTCCTACTAAGGTTGTAAAGAATATCACTCCAGAAGAAGCATGGAGCTCAATTAACCCAGATGTAAGTCACTTTTGTGTTTTTGGAAGTGAAGCATGGGCCCATATTCCAGATGAGAAACATAGGCTTTAGAACTTAAGAGTGAAAATTGTATTTTTGTTGGATATTCTGAAGATGTCAAAGGATATAGACTTATTCCACTTAAGTCCAAAAATGTTATCATTAGAAGAGATATAAATATTGCTGAAAATATATTGGCCTACGAGCCTAGTTCGGCAAATGTGCCACCTCTCTCTATCCCTTCTACTTTTGAAAATATTTCTTCTTCAGATGATGACAACGAGGATGACAATCCTCCCCCACCTTCTCAGGATCCTCCTTCAGTTCCTTAGCTTCCAAAATGGGTATGTTCTACTCGGGATACAGCAAGTGCTCTTGCCGGTGATCCTACAGATCAGCGACGTACATGTTCTGAGTTCGATAGAGCCTCTTCTTTACTAGCTCAAGCTTCGACGAATTATGATCCTGACACCTTTGCAGAAGCTTCAGACCATCCAGATTGGGACAAAGCTATGAATGAAGAATATCATTCATTATTGGAAAATGATACATGGGATCTTGTTCCTCTTCCAAAAGGATGAAAACTTGTTAGATGCAAATGGGTTTACAGAACCAAGTATGGACTAGATGGAAAAATTGATAAACATAAAGCTCATCTTGTTGCTAAGGGTTTTTCACAAGTTGAAAGCATTGATTATACTAAAACCTTCTCCCCTGTTGCCAAAATGAACTTTATCTGCCTTTTTCTTTCCCTTGTTGCCTCTTTCAAATGGGAAGTCCATTAGATGGATGTTAAATTTGCCTTCTTGCATGGGGACTTGCATGAAGAAATCTATATGGAACAACCTACTGGCTTTATACAAACAGACTCTAGCCTTGTATGTCGGCTTAAGAAATCCCTTTATGGTCTCAAGCAAGCCCCTCGGGTTTGGTATGCCAAAATGGATAGCTTTATTTTAGAAACTGGCTTTTCTATGTGTCATTCTGACAATACTGTCTACACCAAGAAAGTGGGCAAGTCTTTTACCATTCTTGTTCTTTATGTTAATGATCTTATCCTTACTAGTAGTGATCCCAACCTTATAAACCATGTAAAGTCCAACCTTAAAAAGAAGTTTGAAATGACAGACTTAGGACACTTGCATTATTTTCTTGGTCTTCAAGTCTTGCAATCCAAGGAAGGTATTTTCATTTCCCAGTCCAAGTATGTATGTGATCTTCTATGCCATTTTCACATGTAATACTATAAGTCAGCCCTTCTCCCTTTCAGTCTGGAGCCAAACTTTCAGTCACTTGTACTTCCTCTGAAGTTGATGCTACCTTATACCATCAACTTGTAGGAAAACTTTTGTACATGACCCATACTTGTCCTGACCTTTCCTTTGTTGTTGGCTTTATTGCTCAGTTTATGAAAAATCCTCATGAAATTCATTGGAAATCAGCTAAAAGAATAATTCGTTATGTTCGAGATATAGTTCAGTTTGGGATTCATTACAGTGCAGAAGCATCTCCTCTATTGGTTGGTTTCACTGATTCCAATTGGGCTGGTGACCTTGATGATCGGAAGTCTACTTCAGGTTATGTGTTCACTCTTGGTTCAAGACCTATTGCATGGGCTTGCAAGAAACAAAGTTTCATTTATCTTTCTTTAGCAGAAGCAGAGTATCGTGGTGTCATATAAGCTAGTAAGGAAGCCATGTGGCTTCGTCAGATCCTGTCAGAATTTGGCTTTCAGCAGCAACATTTGACTACACTTTGATGTGATAATCAAAGTGTCATTCAAATATGCAAAGATCCAGTCCAACATCAGCACAGAAAACACATTGAACTACACATTCACTTCATCATAAAACTCATTCATGACCATGTTCTTGAAGTGCAATATTGTTCAAAAGATGATCAAGTTGCAGACATCTTTTCAAAGGCTCTCACAGAGGCGAAATTTAATAAACTTCGATTTGGAGTTTAGGAAGTTGTCACTAAGGGGGGATAGGCTCTAGTGCCTCATTCCTTCTCTTACTGTGTCATATTTTTATATCTTTCAATCCTATTCCATGTTGTTCTTAAGGGGGGATGTTAGGATATTTTGACACATAGGAAATAGTTAAGTATAACTTGGTCTAGTGTAGAGTTAGGTAAAGTGTGTTTCTTTACTATGTACTTTTGTAACTTACAATCCGACGGTCATGATATGTTCTAGACATGAAGTGATTTGATGGTTCATTCTCTCCTTGGTATTACCGACACTTGATTCGTGGCTTAACACTCGACTGGTCTTCTCTATTTAAAGAGCATGGAGGGTCATTTGTAGGGTAATTGTTCATGAAAGAAGCTTATGTAAATTTTCATTCTTTTATTAATAAATTGCCTGTAGTGGCAGTATTGGCTCAGGCCATGGATTGTTTCCCTCTTTGAGGGTTTTAACCACGTCAAAAATACTAGTGTATTGATCTGTGATCTGTTTGTGAGCGGTGTCCTTTGGTGTTTTGTCTGAGGAACTTACTCTGTAAATTCCTACAAAATTTGTGTCTAAGGGAAATTATGTTCTGATCTTGCAGTTATAACAGAGCCCCACATAGCTTGTTAATAAGGTGAGCAGACAGCATTGAAGAGGCTATCTACATCATACCTTTGTCTACCAATGTGTTGAAAAGAAACCTTTTTGCATTGCTTCTTCCAATGGATATCTAAGGTGGGTTTAGTTAGGCTTGGTTGGGGGGCACAAGCAGAGGCAAAGTTGGGGGAAGGAGTGATAATCAGACCCAGGAGGGGGGGTGCATAATGGAAGGGGTCATGGACATTGGTGGAAGGGACACAAGAGGAGTCTTCAAGGTCAAAATAATCACACCCACTTTCTCTCATAACTTCTAAAAGTTGCCTCTTCTTTGCAATTTCTTTTTTTTATTGATTTTTCCTTAGCCTTCTCCTTTGCAAATTTTCCAACCCTAATATTCCCTATCACTTCCTTTGGTCCATCACATGGGGTTACATGGCCTTTTATACTAGGCAAGTGTTGTTTCAATCTATAAATAACCCCCCCAACCCTCCAAATCATTGGGTGTTTCCAATATTTGTAAATCATATTGCCATAAATAACATCACAATGAGCCTATGCAACATCTTTGGCTCTTGAGGCCATGATGGATGATAAAATTTGAAGGTAAAACAATCTGCAAATTGAAAAAAAATGCAACTAATTACTATTTAAACCCTATGATAAATTTAAAAACAAAAAAAGGACAAGTTTAACCTACAAAGAGGGACTAATTTTTAATTGAAAGAGAAAAAAAAATTAAAAGCAAGAATAGCAATCAAATCTGCATTTTTAGAGGAGAGAAAACACAACCAGGAATGAAAACTAGTTGCCAAAGCCTCCTCTCAAAGATGTTAACTCCACTAAATATCTCCAAACTAGTTTCAAGATGTCAGACTTCTTGTTGTTAAACTATTGCTACAAAATCCATTACTGTTGTACAATTCTCCAAGCTCACATATGCTCACAAAATATCAATATGTGAGGTGTGAGGAAAATAGAAAGGGGAGAGTTGGTTTTATAGGCAAGGGGGGTTATTTCTGGAGGGACAAAAACCCTAGTTTCCTCCAAAACCACATCAAAACCCAACAGAAACCACCATCGTGGGTACTACCCATGTGAAAGTCAGTTGGTCAGTTATTGTCGGAACTAGCCAGTTAGGGGTAGTTTGTATTGGTTAGGTATTGTTACCGCTCAAACTAGCAGGGGTCTTAGGAGGGGATCTTACAGAGAATTTGCTAGGTCAAGGGGCAAAAAATGGAGCGATAGCCCATTGTCACCTTAGCTAAGGCTCCCTACTCTTTACGGACTTTCACCGATGGGAGGAGTCTCGGTATGAGAGGAATCACAAGAATAGATGGATCAATGATAAGATATGGGGTGATTCTTAAAGCCTATTCACAAGAGAGGCTCAAATAGTTAACTTTCTTGCTTCGAAAGAAAGGCGATTAGCTCTCTAAGAAGGGCTATGAGGATACCTAGACCTAGGGTTGGATAATATCATTTAACAAGAGGTATCTTAGACTTAAGAATCCTAAAGGAGAAATGGCTTCTATGTGACCCATGTGAGTTACAAATTTGTGGGACCACAAAGAACTCAAGTGGGCCCAAACTAGGACAAGGATATGGAGTTGATCAACACTAGAGGGGCTTGACCTATTTAGGGAGGAGAATAGGATCAAAGGACAATTTTTCTTTTGAATTACGAATGCAATGACCCAAGTGAGGATACTAACCCAAATCAACCTAGGGAAAGAAATGGTCTTATGGCTAGATCTTGCTATATCTTGGGATTCTGCCATCAGATTTGCCTCGAACTTGGAGGATCTCTTGAGAAAACCCCAATTTAGTAGTGGACCAATATTCAAGGGTATGCCCTAGGTGACCTACTAGGGTTAGGCCTAGAAATAGGGAAAAAGGTGAGAAAATTCTTAGATTGAGTGACCATCAAGAGGCTAAATCAGTGTGGGGAGAGATGGAGTCAAGGTAATTTTGAAATTTGGAGAGGCTTTTACCCAATCAAGGAGTCCTTAGGCAACTTCACATGGCAAATTAGGGCATGAACTTGACCACCAAAGGGTTTTATACTTCGATGTGCAAGAATTAATGACTTATCAAGGTGTATTCAATGAAATTAAACCTCTAGGAACATTCATTCATTATACATGAGACATGTAACATATGCAACATTTCAAAAGTCCAAAATTTCCACAATCTCACATAGATTAGGGAAAATTTCAGATCTAGAGAATGAAAATCCCATACATTATTCATATGAAAAGATAAATGTAAATAATAGACATGAAAAAAAGCACTTACATCTACAATGAGTATATCCAATCATCAATTCAAGACAAATTTGAAGCTCTAGGAATAAGAAAATAGTATCCAAACATCAAAATTCATCTATGAAACCAAACTTGTCCTCCAAAAGGGAATGTGAAATTCTCACAAAATCTCCTAATCCAATCCAATTGATGATGAGAGAAATGAATCGTCCTCTCATCTATTTATACAATCCCGTAGGGGATTCAAATGCCCTAATTTGTCTAATTAGCCCCAAATAATAAAATAATGTACAATAATGATATGCCTTTGTGACAAGCCCACCAAGATAGCTCCAAAATATAAAGATAAGCCTCTCAAGAGGAAAAAATAGTAAACATGATGAGTCATTGGACCATTGAGAAGGTCTAGTGGAGTCCAAAGTGTGTCAAGTTGAGATAATAGGCTCCAAACACAGTGATCAAGGGTTTGCCCACTTGATATCCAAGCAAGTCACATATGGTGTCCCCAAGTGGGTGTGGGGGCACAATGACATCCTCATGGGTCGCCAAGTGGATCAACAATGTTTGTAAACCATCTGTAAGGGCTAGAATGATGACATAAGCCCTCCCTTTGTCTCTCATAGTGATGCATATTCTCATCTGGGCCCTGGAACGTCTGCCAAATGTATGGTACAACTACGAAGCAGGTTGGGCATGGTGATACAGGTGCATCATTCCCATTTAAAAGGTGTAACACGAGCAATCAATGAACGATGATGGGGATCCATGAAGTGCTCTTTGTTATGGTGGAGGCTCATGGCTTTGGATGGCTTGGACCTTATATAGGGAGACCAAACCCAAAATGGACACACCTACAACCCTGCATAAAATCCAATGCGCCCCCTTGCCTTCCAATACAACAAATCATGAGAGTACTCGACTAAAAGAGCTTACAAATCATGGAATCAAATGAACATTTCATGGTGGCATTTCCTTTTGTAGTGGGTCTTAGCATGTACAAGTGTCTCCAAGCTCAATAAGGGGGCTAACCAAGGACCTTATTAGTTGGGTTCTACTTCTAAAGGGGATGACTTGTCCATGGTACATCCATCAAGTGTTAGGTGGCATGTGATTTAATGATGGAATGGAGTGGAGATCAGAGAAAAGATCCAAGCCACAAGCCATGGTACAAGGGTAGCTATAATAGGGGAATTCCATACTTAGATATATGAGTGAAGAGGTGAGAAATCATGGTACATTAATTACCCCAACCTTTGCTTTTCCACGCTTCTTCATATGTCTTTTGTCTTTGATTGATTTTTCTTCATAATTTCTCGGGGCTCCAGGGGATAAGAGCATGTTGTGTAGGATGCAAAATTAGATACCCCATTTATGGTGGGGTAGTTCATTTCCCACCAAGGGTTAAGACAATCATGGATCTTGTTGTTGCACAAAATGTCTAGGAACCGCTACAACGCTTAGAGTAAGAGATGTCACTCTTATCCTTATTCACTTCGTTTAGACTCTCTCCTAGACAAGTCAAGGGAGTAGTCCCCAGGGTGAATGAATGAAGACAACATGTAGAACATAGGCTCTAGGAGACTTAAGGATGAACAAGTTGATGAATGTAAACACGTCTTGGTTAACCGAGGTGGATAGATCTAACAATTAGGACAAATAAGACAATGACAAGATAGAAATGATTTTCAGGTTAGTGCCTTAATATTCAGTTAACCATAAAACAAATGAAAACAAGTTATTCAGAGATATCTTTAAACATAATAGAAGTGACGATCGTTAACGATTAAATATAAAATACCCAAAATTTTATCATGCAATATATTCTAAATATTGTGAATAATTCACTGCTAAGCAATGATTCTAAATTTAAAATGATTTTCTTCAATAACCCATATCTAAAAAAATTCTTTCTCCTAGAGCCAATATTTAGATATGATTCTAAACATTAATCTCACTTGTCAATAAAAAAATCGATACCACAAAACTTTACATTTAAAATTTTACACTTAACACAAAAAGACACCAAGGAACTTTAGAATAGAATTTAATTATCCTTTAGGTCAATTTTTTAATGTGAAAAATTAATGTGGGAAATGTTTAATTAAATTTTTTTAATGTGACCAAAAGATAAAAATCAAAAGATCTTAATTCAATTTAAATTTTTAATGGGTCATAGGCCACATTAAAAAAAATAAAAATAAATAAATAAATAAATAAATTAGTGTGAAATCTTACATCTTCTTTTGAATTTATTTCATTCAATTTGAAAGTCACCAAAATGAAATTTTTAATTTTTTTTAGTTTTTTGCTCTTTAAGAAAATCAAAACCCAAGATGAAAAGAAAAAATTAAAAATGAAATTCAATTTTTAAAAGAAATCAAAGTCATAAAAGAAAAAAATCAAAATTGAAATCAGAATTTTAAGTTTCTCTCTTTAAAATTAGAAAATTAAAATGAAAAATAAACAAACAAACAAAAAAGATCGAATTTTTTTAAATAAAATGCTAAACCTTTAAAAAAAAAAAAAAAAAATCGAATTTTTATTGGAAAGAAGAGCTAACCCTAATGCATAGCCAAACAATAAAGAAAATAAAAAAAAACAGTCGAATGTTTGTTTGTTTGCAGGTCTGGCAGTGTATGGGAGTGAGGAGCTCGAGGGAGAGGCAATGTAGTTGCAACGGGAGGAGCTCGACTGAGCTGTGAGATGGAGTAAGGGATAGCAGCGAGGGAGAGGACGCGGTTTTGGGGAGTCAGTGAGCAAGGGAGCTGCATAAATGAAGGTCGAAGGTGTAGGGTCGTGGGTAGAGATAGGTGATGCAGATAAGGGAAATGCAACAGCAAAAAGGACACAACTCATGCAGATGGAAAGGCTCACAGTGCAACAAACAATGAGTAAACAATGATGGAAGCAAGGTATGGAGGCGTAGAGATGAGGAAGGGAGGACGATGGGTGAGAGAGATGACTAGAAACACAGAGGCAAAAAAGTGTTGTGGGTTTGAGGAAAAGCCAATAAGGGGTAACGCAATGTTTAGAGGAAGAGCTTGATTTTCAGGTCTACGGAGAGGGTTTAGTCAGTGAACAGCAAAAGTCGTGGGCACAAAGAGGAAGCTTCGAGGGAAGCAAAGAAATTTGAAATTTGTAGCAGACAATTGGAAAACCCCAGGCAACAGAGAAAATAGAGGCTTCCAGACTGTAAATGGTAACCTCAAAAACCCCAAATAAACCCAGAAAAATCAAAATTTGACATCAATATATCTTTCATTTCGGATTTCTCTTTGAAACACTTATAAAATCTCCAGATTTAAATTTTAAAACCCTCTGACTGTAAAATTTTCTAAAAGAAATGTCCCTGCAAAATGACACTGAGGCTAGATCTTACCCTCTAGGGCCTAGATCTGGCTTCAAATAAAAAAATTTCTTTCAGATATGTATCTGCAATAACAAAAACAAAACACCCAAAAACAAAATATATAAATAGAATTGAAAAAAAAACCCAAAAATCCAGTTAAATAATAACAATAATTACAAGCTGAAGGCTCAGCGAGATCTATCATTACGCTGCACAAAAATAAAAAATTTTAAATTTTGAATGGAGATACTAGCTCGAAACCCTTCATGCATCACCAATAAAAATATTATGATAAACCTGAAGCTAATCTAGTAGGGCCTTTCAGAAAATACGAATCAGGAGTTGGTTGGTTCCACTGAAAACTTTCCCTACCGCCCGAGGATTTAAATCAAGATTTCTCTGCAAAACTCAATCTAGCCATAAAAAATATAGTGAGAAAATAATAATAAAACTTAGACAAATAGAGATACACATTATTACGTTCAAAACTTAGATTATTCTTCAAACCCCAACAACTGAGCAAGATATTTGTTCTCAAACAACTCTCCAGAAGCTATAATTAATGGGTTTAGAAAAAATTATGCATGAAAATAAAACATCTTACAGTATTCCCATGAAGAGTAACACTAGCGGAAATTAACTCAAAGTCTTTCTTTATTATCCAGAAAAAGAATACACAAGAGCTTCTTGCTAAGCACATGACTCAGAGATCGGATAGATAGACTGAAAAATGACCTTCTATTTAAAGATAAGTCCTCCAACAACTAGTTCGAATGATCTTCATCAAAGAAATCTCGACCATTAACGAAGATTAAAATTTCTTTTAATTTCATCTGTTGAAATATTTAAATATTTAAAAAATACAAAAAATTTATTTAAATGCATTTTAATTAACTCAAAAATATAATTTTTCAGTTAATTTCTCCAAAATTTTGACTTTGACTCAACCCCCGGGGATCAAAGGTTTAAAATTTATCAAAATAATTAATCTACTTAGTCCCGGAACTTTTTAAAATTTAATTTTTTAGGATCGATGAATTTTGCCTTCAAAGAATTTAAATTTACATAAGACTTGGAATTAATTGAATTTCTTGCTTAGGATTTTAATTAATTTTTTGTCAGAAAATTTAATTAATTGACCTATGAGGGGATAAATTATTTTTTCAACCTTCAAAGCACTTTACGTCATGATTTTCATATTTTTTACGTCATAAGAGGGGAAACCCATTTGCAATAGACCCTCACAAACTACCCATTTATGCAACACAAATATAATCCAACAGACCAAGGAATTTGTAATAAAATACCTAACCAAATAGTTAGAGTTATTCTCAAATCACTTTTACATAGACTCGGTCTAAAACACTAGGACTTGCCTACGATCCTAACGACAAAATTCATTCTAGCTTTGGGGTAAGACTGGATGGAAAAACTTTGGTGATCATCCGAGAATGAATCGGTGAGACAAAAAACCTCTCAGAATGGAGATTGTCACTAGAAATGTAGGTTTACCTGGGTTGTTACATACATGACATGGTTCTGCTGAAATTATTTACATCATATACATGCAGAATGGGTTTACATTATAACATGATCATCAAGCTTATGATGATAGTTGAATGGCATGGACACATCGATCAGGCGCTATCCCTTTTGCGAAAAAGAGGGTGTACTGCCATGGGTCGTTGACACGTAGTGGTCAACATCTAGCTCTAATTGGGGACACGTTGCTGCATCAAAGGAATTTGAGAATCCAGAATCTGCATCCACGCAACACACAAGATAACATAAGTAGCATCCATCCAAAAACTATCATATAATATTAAACACATGAAATATATAAGCTCTTCATTTATTAACTAGCCTAATAACATGAAAAACATAAATCTGACATAACTACAAAATGAAATGCTAAAATGGAAGGGTGTAGGGTTAGGAATACAATACAAAGGATGCCCAATGACATCAGATGTCCTCTCTGAAGTATAATTTGAGCATTTGACCATTCGCGGGTAAATCTAGTGGTTCGACTTCCATCGTGATGAAATGGAATGAGTTGGGTCCAACAATGCCTCGAATGATGTATGTTCCCAGCGACAAACTGTCAAATTTGTTATGATTTCTTAGTTTTTTATTCTTTCGATCCCACAATAAGACCTGATCTCCAACCCGCAAAGGTCTAGGACAAGATTTTTTGTCAAAGATTTTCTTGATATTATATTGATTTGTATACATATTATCAAAAGTCTTCCTACGAGTTTCATCCAATTCTAAAAGTTGATCAATTCTATTATGGACAACAGTATTATTATTAGTAAAGTGTTGAAGGAATTGGTAAGCTAGCAATTTAAGGTGCACAAACAAAGTTGCATCTAGGCCATAAGCTAATTCAAAGGTAATTTTACAAGTAACATTCTTTTTTGTTATCCTATCTGCCCACAAAGCATATTTGATTTTACTATCCCAAGATTGTTTGTTATCTCCTACTATGTTCTTGATAATGGTTATAAGATTTTTATTACTTGATTTAGCTAGGCCATTACCCTGAGGATAATAGTTAGATGAATGAGATAACACAGTGTCTTACTTAAAACATAATGATGAAAGTTCCGTAGAACTAAAAGACTTAGCATTGTTAGTAGTGATCTTGGCAGGGACACCAAATCTAGTAATTATTTGATTTTCAAGAAAGTCCACAATAACCTATTCAGTGGCATTCTTAGCTAGAATGGCTTCTACCCATTTTGTAAGATAATCAATAGCGGTCAAAATCCATGAGTAGCCATTGCTAGAATTTTCATGGAATTTCCCTATGAAAATTCAGACCCCAATGCTGAAAAAAAGCCTCAACAACCACATGTTGAAGGGGCAAGGCAACTAGTTTCTACTTCCCAGTGAATAATTGATAGGCCTGACGACTTCTGACAAATTTGTGCACATTAGTAAAAATCGAAGGCTAGTAATATCCAACTCTAAGGCAATAGTTCTAGCAGCATAATTCCTTCCACAAAATCCAGAGTGAAACTTGGAAATCAACTTTTTAGACTTAATTTCATCAACACATCTAAGTATAATGCCCTTTGGATTTCGCCACCCAAGGCCATCCTTCATGAGGCAATACTTATAAGTGTTTAATCTAAGATTCCTTTTATAAGCAACTAAATGGTTAGGACATGTAAGATTCAACAGGCAATATATAATATCCTTGTACCATTCATGCTCTCTTAACCTTTGCAGCTGAGGTGAAGATGAATCGTTAAGACAAATCAAACCAAGAGCTTTTTCGTTACTTTCATTTAACATTTCGGTTAAACCTTGACCCTTGACCAACTTGGTGGGTCTAATTTCCAAATCTGTAATGTTCCTATACAAGATTTTAAGTGATAAACCAATTAAACAAACAGTGCAACAATGAAAAATTAAAAACATTCAACAAACACCCATGAAACATTATAATATTGGAAATGTTGAGACATATATTATGAAATATGAGAGCATGATTACAATATATAAATGGAGTAGTGCATCTGAGCTTGTCTCAGAGACAAGATGGACCAAACCCAGGTGGTAGAATAGCAGGAAAGATGGATGTTCAACTGCTGCTCTACTATGCTCTGCGATGTCCCATTAAATTGTTGATCTGCTGAATTCAGCCTACTGGAAAATGCCCAAAAATTGCCCAGCAAATTCTGTCATTTTAGCCTTAGACTCCTTGGACAAAACCCAGAAAAACCCAAAGAGAATTTCTCTGATTTTGACTTTGGTTTTTCAGCCTCTTGGGAGTTGCTCTCCAGCTACATTTGCTAACTTTCGAACTACTAGAAAGTGTCCAAAAACTGCCCAGAAAATTCCACCCTTTTAACCTTAGACTCCTTGGACAAAACCTAGAAAAACCCAAAAGGGAATTTCTCTAATTTTGACTTTGGATTTTCGGCATATTAAGCGTTGCTCTCTGGCTACATTTACTGACTTTCAGCCTACTAGAAAGTGCCCAAAAACTACCCAGAAAATTCTACTATTTTAGCCTCATACTCCTTGGACAAAACCCAGAAGGAAATTTCTCTGATTTTGACTTTGGATTTTCAGCTCTTGGGAGCTGCTTTCCAGTGACATCTGTTGACTTTTGGCTTACTGGAAAGTGCCCAAACACTGCCCGAATTTTTTTGTCCTTTTAGCCTTAGACTCCTTGAACAAAACCCAAAAAAAACCCACAAGGGAATTTCTCTGATTTTGAATTTGGATTTCCGGCTTCTTGGGTGACTAAATCAACCTCTGTGTATTTCTGGCTGCCCAGAAAAAACGCAGTTCCTTCCTTTGCGTGGCTAACTGAGCTGTGAATCGCTGCTGGAAACTCCTGCAGTCTCTGTGGAACATCCTCCCTAAACGGGCACAGATGGTCCCTTGAAGTAGAAGTTGAATCTTCCCTACGGAAGACTCATGGCTAAACAGCCGGTAGACTCGCTAAGTAACAGAGCGTACAAGAGTGAGTTTGTTTGTCAAATATTCAGAATGAAAACAAAATGAGAGTTGATCTCTCTTTATAACTCCTTGGGCCTCCTTAGCCTCATGTGGGCCCCTCCATCCACCCATTCAATTTTCTCTCCAAGCATATCGAATGATTAATTCAAACTCTTATATGGGTGGCCCCACATTCCACTAGCGACTAAATAAAGTCAATTTGGCCCCTAAGTCCAAGGTGTGGGGCCCTTTTCCTTATTCAAAAATGAGAAAAATTGTGTAGCAACACCCTTTTACTAATGTGTTTGAGAAGGGACATGACAAAATCATATTCTTGAATTTTCGTTACCCACCTAACACGTCCCTAAGCAATCAGTTTGAGTTAATGTATCTTTGACAACGGAATGTGAGATGAAAGTTATGACTTTGGAATATCCCACATATGTCCTGAAATGATTAAGAGATTTAACTAAGGTATAAGCTTGTTTTTCCATGGTAGTGTAATTAAACTCAGGATTCTGGAGCTCTTTACTCATAAAAGCAATAGGTTGTTCATGCCCATCTTAATTTTTCCGAAGTAAGACACCAGCAATGGTATCCTCGGAAGCAAAAGAGAAAATCATGAAATCCTTGGAATAATCAAGACTGGTTAAAACATGAGTTTTGGCTATAGGATTCTTTATTTCTTGAAAGGCCTTTCTATTGTCTTCTTTCCACAAAAATTTTGCGTCATTTTTCAAAAGACTTTGAATAGGCTTTGCTAATTCTACATAATTCAGAATGAATCTTCTAAGGAAATTTATCTTTCCTAAGAAGGACTAGAGGGATTTTAGATTATAGGGCAGAAGAATCTTTTGAATTGTATCAACCCTTTCAGGATCAATCTTGATCCCATCCAATGAAATTATGTGACCAAGTAACTTCCCTTCAGTTACCCCAAAGATAGATTTAGCAAGATTTAAGGAAATGCCAAACTCCCTACATTTGTCAAAAACTTGCCTAAAATGATTTATATGATCAATACAATTCATAGAAAAACATTAAGGTCATCTTGATATATTTCAATGAATTTTCCAATTAAACCCTTAAAAAGCATAGTCCATAGCCCTTTGGAAAGTAGCCCCAAAATTTGTTAAACCGAAATACATTCTTATGTATTCAAATGTTCCCCATGGTATGTTGAAAGTTGTTTTATGTCGATCCTTTTTTTCAACCCAGACTTTGATTATACCCAGAAAAACCATCTAACAATGACATCATCTCGGATCTTGTCACTCTTTGCAACATGGTCTTCATATTAGGCAAAGGGTAATTATTCTTTTTACAAGCTAAATTAAGGTTTTTGAAATCAATTCACAATTTGATCATACCGTTCTTTTTCCTAACGATCACCAAATCTGAGCAATAATGTCAGCAACAAGCATCTTTGTGAGTTCCTTTTGGACTAAGGGAGCCAATTTAGGATTTATTTGTCTAAGTTTTTGACGAAATGACTTAGCATTTTCATATTTTAAGGGAATAATATGTTCCATAACATCTTCCCTATAGCCTTTTAATTCATCGTAAGAAAAAACTAAAACATCCCTATGCTCATGAAGTAAATTTATTTATTTATTTCTTTCATCATCATTAGTACTTTTAACAATTTTAATAATTCTAAGATATTTAGATGTACCAATGTTTACTTCAACAAACTCTCTAGGATCAATTTTATTTTCCTCTCTCTTCTTAACAACATCATGTCAATCACACTATTGCTCAAGAGCAACAACATTCCGAGGAGTAGGATTAAAAATATCTTCATCGTTATCAGGTCCATCCTCATAATTTACTTGAAAACCCTGAAACTCATCCAAATTGTCTAAGAAGAGAATAATCTGTCTTTCATCATCAAAGACATGTCAATGCTCAAAATTATCTGGGACAGAAGGTCTACAAACAATTTTCATCTTAATTTTATCTTCAATTAAATTATTAGATAATTGCATGGTGGAAGCAGCAACAACGAACACATTGACCAAACTATTTTGCTCACTTGGGATAGCTTCAAGTTTAATGACATCAAAATAGTACATGGTATCCCACACAAAATTTTTATAATTTTTTAATCTCTAATTTTTACATGTAAATTTATTTTTGATTTGCATGATAACTAAATCTGAAACATCCTTGATACTTAGCAATTTAACTTTTAAAGTTTTTTCTAATTCAATACCCAACAACAAAGCTTCATATTTAGTCACGTCGCTGGTTGCTTCAAATTCCAACCGATAGACAAATTTGAAATTATGACCAAGGGGAGATTTTAAGACAATTTTCGCATCTTTACCATGCCTAGATGTTGCACTATGAAAGTATAGATGTCAAACCCTATCTTTCAAATTACCCATTTTTTCTTCAACCTTGGCCTCTAAGGGAGCCATAGAATTAGACAAGATAGCATGGTTCCCAAGGCTAGGTTGTTCACTTATGATTTCATTGTAGGGACTTTTAGGATCTTCCACATGGAATCTCCTTTCAGGCTCTTTACTTAATTTAAGATATATTTGACCATTAGGGGAAGGAATCATAGCATATGACCAATTCATTTGTATGCTTCCTCCTAAATCAAAGGCCCATTTCCTAAACAATAGCATACCCCAAGCATCAGGCACATCAACCGCAACTATGTCCATGACAATCATGATATTAGGGTAGACAGACAAATGGAATTGTAAGTCCTTAATCAACCCATGACCTTCAATTTTCTTCGAATACATAGCACATATGTCATAGTAAGGCCTAGATATCCTTAACTTAAGTTGTTTAGTGACTCTATTAGTTATCACAAAAGTGGAAACACCAGAGTCAAGCATGTAGTTATATAAGAGATAATTGTTCACAAGCAAAGTAATGAAGAACGAAGAGTGTTGTTTATTATCAGAATTCATACTCTACAAGTATATGGGAGCATCTTGATAGAAAGCCTCAAGAAGTTCCTATTGAGCTGCATTTATCTGGGTTCTACTAATAGCGTTCAATAACTTAGTCATTTGGGAGGGGATCTTTATTATTTCGATGTCAGGGACCAAAACTTTAGATTTATTAAACCAACCTCCTAAATCAATATTCATACCAGAAGTTGACCCAAAGTTAAGACTTCGAGAATTAATCAGATTATCATTTTGATTTCTCCTTCGATAAGTTAACCCCTTATCCTTAGCGATTTCAAGGACTCGCTCAGGTGGAGGTTTCTCACCAAAGAGTTTAACTAAGACATCAGTTTCTTGACCAAAATTATCGATACTATATGAAGATGTAAAAGGTCTGACGGGTTGACTATTTCCCTTGAACTCTTCCTGATTATTTTGCGATAAACGATATTCTTTACCAACCACATTTATCTGGTGGCTTATCCCAAGCATTTCATGATGCATGATTCTATTGATAACAGGACAAGTGGCTTCTTCATGAAGCTCATCACATACTCTAACAATAAGGTGGGGTCTCCTCCACAAGATTATTCGTTTCAAGAGGGAGAGGAGGCCTCTGCTCACTACACTGACCTTTCGTCTGCCAATTATTTCAAATATTATTATTATTATTCTGACCCCTAGGTTGATGATTTTGCATTTGAGCTCTTTCCATTTGAATCAACCCTAAACTGTAATGTAGTTATTTCTTTAGCATGATCAACAATCATCCTAATTTGATTTAACTCCATATTTTCCAACTTCTTAAGCAGTGTTTGCATAGGTTCTTCTTCGGATTCCTTTTCTTTTCCTTTAGGTTTTTTTAATTTAACAACATATCTATCAAACCGAGAATTTTAGATTTGCCAAAAGCCTTCTTATTTTTTTCAGTTCTAAAGATGTGAATTGACAAACTTTGTAGTCAACAAGCTTGAACCTTCTTAGCTCATAAGAAGTGTTAGGATTGAAAGCATCGAGATAATATTCTAGAAGCATTTTCTCAGTTGGTTTGTAATCATTAGATATATATTTAAGCATACCATTAAACCTTTTATTAAATTCTTCTCATATCTCATTTTCTTTCTTTTTAATGACGCTAATGGTTTTTGCTAAAAATCGATCTTCTCTCTTATCACCAAATTTCTCTCTAAAAGCATTAAGGAGGGAATCAAATGAATCAATGCTATGATCAAGCCTATCCCTAAACTAATCCATCACATCTTGCTCAAGGGTCGAGAAGAAACATTTCATTTGCACATCCTCATAATTATGAGCATGAGCTAATTTAGCCCACCAAGTCTGAAAATCATATAAATGATTTTTAACAGTGATTGTATTATTTCCTTGGAAAACGGGCAACTTGTCTATACCAATATTAGGAAAGTTATGGGGATAACCCTAAATGTTAGCAAAGTTAAGATGCTCATAGATATCCATAATGTCTGGAACAGGGGGATTCAATAAGAGTGAATGGATGTCACAAAGAGCTTCCTGACTGAAATTGTCAAGGAGTGTACAAGAAGAAAGCTTGTGTAATCTAGCTCTGAGAGCCCTTTCAAGATCCGGACCAGGATTAACCAAGTTGTTTGGGTTCCTTTTAGTACACGCCCCTGCAAAAGATGAAAGAAGTGGAGTCGCCACCCGGACATAAATCTAACTTTGACACAAAAGATGATATGATGAAAATGAGATGAAGATGAATGGTTGAAGATGAAAGGATCAAATCATGAGAAGAGATTGAAAGAACCAAGAATAGAAAAACTCTTTCCCTGGCAACAACACCAAAAAATGTTGTCGCACAAAGTGTCTCGGCACTGCTACAACGCTCAGAGTAAGGGTTGTCACTCTTATTCTTATTTCGTTTAGACTCTCTCCTAAACAAGTCAAGGGGGTAGTCCCTAAGGTGAATGAATGGAGATAACATGTGGAACACAGGCTCTAGGAGACTTAAAGATGAACAACTTGATGAATGTAAATAAGTTCTGGTTAATTGAGGTGGATAGATCTATAACAATTAAGACAAATCAAACAACCACAAGATAGAAATGATTTTCAGACCAATGCCTTAATATTCAATTAACCATAAACCAAATGAAAACAAGTTATTCAGATAAATTTGTAAATGTAATAGAAGTGATGATCATGAACGATTAAATATAAAATACCCAAAACTTTATCATGCAATATATTCTAAAAACCATGAAGAATTAACTGTTACGCAATGATTCTAGATTTAAAATGATTTTCTTCAATAACCCAGATCTAGAATTTATCTTTTTTCTATAGTCAATCTTTAGATATGATTCTAAAACATTAATCGTGCTTGACAATAGAGAAATCAATACCGCCAAATTTTACACTTAACACAAAAGACACCAAAGAACTTTAGATTAGAATTTAATTATCCCTTATGTACATTTTTAATCTGAAAATTTAATGTGGCAAATGTTTAATTATTTTTTTTAAAGTTACCAAAGATAAAAATTAAAAGATCGTAATTAAATTTAAATTTTTAATGAGTCGTAGGCCACATAATTTTATTTTTTTTAAGTGAAAGCTTAGATCTTCTTTTGATTTATTTCATTAAATTTCAAAGTCACCAAAATGAAATTTTTAATTTTTTTTAATTTTTTTTCTTTCTTACGAAAATCAAAACCCAAGATGAAAAACAAAAATTAAAAATGAGATTTAATTTTTATAGGAAATAAAAGTCATAAAAAAATTCAAAATTTTAAGTTTTTCTTTTTTAAAAAACAAAAACAAAAGAAAAAGAAATCAAAACAAAAATTAAAATAAAAACTAAACAATAAAAGATCCAAATCTTTAAATAAAACACTAAAGCCTTAACCAAAGTAAAAAAAATGAAATCGAATTTTATTAAAAAGAAGAGTTAACCCTAATGCATAACTAAACAATAAAGCAAATAGAAAAAAAGGAAGTTGAATGTTTGTTTGTTTGCAAGTCTGGTAGCATATGGGAGCGAGAAGCTGGAGGGAGAAGCAATGGAGTTGCAGCGAGAGGAGCTTGACTGAGTTGTGAGATGAAGGGATAGTAGCGAGCGAGAGGACGCGATTTTGAGGAGGCGGTGAGCAAGGGAGCCGCAAAAATGAAGTTCGAAGGTCGCGGGTTGAGACAGGTGATGCAGTTAAGGGAAACGCAGCAGCAGAAAGGACATAGCTCATGTAGATGGAAAGGCTCACCGTCCAAGCAAGGATGGCAGCAAGGTATGGAAACATAGAGATGAGGAAGGGAGGACGATGGGTGAGGGAGATCACTGGAAACATAGAGGCAGAAAAGGGTTGTGGGTTTGAGGAAAAGCAGACAAGGGGTAACACATCGTTTGGAGGAAGAGCTTGATTTGTAGGACTGCGGAGAGGATTTAGGTAGCGAACAACAAAAGTCATGGGCACAGAGAGGAAGCTTCGAGGGCAACAAAGAAATTCGAAATTTGTAGCAGGCAGTTAGACAGGCAACAGAGAAAAGAGAGGCTTCCAAGCTGCAAATGGTAGCCTCAAAAACCCTAGAATAAACCCAGAAAAAATCGAAATTTAACACCAATATATCTTTTGTTTCAGATTTCTCGTTGAAACACTTATAAAATCTCTAGATTTAAATTTTAGGACCCTCGAATTGTAAAATTTTCGAATTAAACCAAAAAGAAAAAAAAGGTCCCTGCAAAATGATATTGAGGCCAGATCTTATCTTCCAAGGCCTACATCTGGCTTCAAATATAACTCTCTTTCAGATTTGTACCTGCAATAACAAAAACAAAACACCTAAAACTAGATATACAAATAAAATTGAAAAAAAAACCAAAAAACTCAGTTAAATAATTACAATAATTACAAATTGAAGGCTTTAAATAACCAGATCTATTATTATGATGCACAAAAATAAATAAATAAATAAATAAATTTGATTGAAGGTACTAGCTCGAAACCCTTCGTGCATCATCAATAAAAAAATTTATGATAAGCCTAGAGCTAATTTAGTTGAGGTCTTAAAAAAATACGGATCGAGAGTTGGCTGGTTCAACTGAAAAAAAAATTTAACGCCTGAAGATCTAAATCAAGATTTTCCTGCAAAACTCAATCCAACTATAAAAAATAGAGCGATAAAATAATAATAAAACATAAACAAATAGAGACACCTGCTATTACGTCCAAAATTTAGATTATTATTCAAACTTCGACGAGCAACTGAACAAGGTACTTGTACTCAAACTACTCTTCAGAAGCTATCATTAATGGCTTTAGAAAAAATTATGCATGAAAATAAAACATCTTACAGTATTCCCATGAAAAGTAACACCAACAAAAATTAACCCCAAATTCTTTCTTTATTATCCAGAAAAAAATTACATAAGGGCTTGTTGGTAAGCACACAACTCAAAGATTAGATAGATTGACCGACAAATGACCTCTTATTTAAAGATAAATTCTCCAACGATTAGTTCGAATGATCCTTGTCAAAGCAATCTTGACCATTGATGAAGATTAAAATTTCTTTTAATGTCATTTGTCGAAACATTTAAATATTAAGGAAATTTGAAATTTTTATTTAAATGGATTATCCGAGAATGGAATGGTAAGACAAAAAATCTCCTAGAATGGATATCATCACTAAAAATGTAGGTTTACCTAGGTTGTTACATACATGACACGGTTCCGTTGAGATTATTTACATCATATACATGCAGAATAGGTTTACATTATAACATGATCATCAGGCTGATGACGCTAACGGAACAACACAGACACATCGATCAGGTGCTATCCATTTTGCGAAAAAAATGGTGTACTGTTATGGGTCGTTGACACGTATTGGTCAACAAGTCCCTCAATGTGGTGGGGGGGGGGCTCATCTAGGGACCATGGAAACCAGGGTGATGACCATAGATAAGGGGTAGACTTCATGTTTGACTTTTGCCCACATACTAAATTTGTATGTCCTAACCATCTTTTGCATTTTGTGGTACATTTCCTGTTGATAGTGGCTAAATTATGTTTTTTTCTTTTCTTTTTAGTTGCATCAACATTTGGGGCATTGTTCTAGGCCCGACCCAAGGAGTAGACATGTGGAGGGAGAGGTTAACCCCTTGTGGACCTTGATGGGAAAAGTAATAAATATGATTAAAATGAGCGGAGGGGAGTGATGTATATGATGTCGAAAAGCAGGACCACAACCAAAATCAATATTTCCCATATAATGTCAGCCCTAAAGCTAATAGTCAGTAACATAGATCCCATGGGACTAGGATACAAGGGTAACCACGAAATTATGCAGAGGAGACAAAAGTACAGACACCCACTCTTTCCGCTAAATCCCCCCATCAATCCATCCTTTAAAGTGTCCATGATAAGTAAGCAAAATTACTCAACTACACCAATGAAAAACCAAGAGTACAGACCTAGCCCACTCTTTCCGCCAAATCCCCCCATCAATCCATACCCTAAAGTGTCCGTGATAAGTAAGCAAAATTACTCAACTATACCAATGAAAAACCATACCTTCGGGGTTGGGAAGTGTTAAAATTGGCAACCAGGGCAAAACTTCATGTGGGTCATCTTATTCATGGTTGATAATATTTTTATTAGATTCCTCTCGTCGAGAGGTGTAGGATTGATAT